>BHFT01000948.1:0-42693 GCA_004320025.1 Laticauda laticaudata | reverse complement strand
GACAGGGGCTTTACAGAAGATGTGCAGCTGCTGACCCCAGCTGCTCTTGCAACCATCTTGAATCCTGTAGCCTAATTACCATCAGTTGTCCAAGAACTTCAACCCCTAGTGTGATTCTTGTTCACTCAGAAACCTGCTCCAATAGGTTTCCAAAATTATGTCTCACCATATTGTTTATGATGAAGACACTCTTCATCTGGCTCCTTTGATGAGACCTGTCCAGTATTATTGTACCTCTGATATAGCTCTCATCTTCCCCAGAGCACATAAGCCCCACAACCACATCCTGGTAATACCTCACCTGGGGATGATGATAATGATGATGATAATAACGATGATCTGCAGGCTTATGTGGGGATAACTGAGAGATAAAGTGCAATGTAGGAAAGAAACAGAAATTAACTCAATAATCTTTACAAAAGATTGAAGTAAAGTAAGATCGCCTTATTTAAGACAATGCCATTTTTTCAGAGAACTTCCTTGAGAACAGTTACAATGTCAAAAGAATTATGTGCCCTTCAGACTAATAAGTATACTTTAGGGTGCATTGTAGTTCAACTG
Source organism: Laticauda laticaudata (assembly GCA_004320025.1). Classification (NCBI taxonomy): domain Eukaryota; kingdom Metazoa; phylum Chordata; class Lepidosauria; order Squamata; family Elapidae; genus Laticauda; species Laticauda laticaudata. Next base: position 42,132 of record BHFT01000948.1, on the reverse strand, counting down.
AGTGCAGTTAACCTTTCTGGTCTAATTGTAACAGTTTAAGCACAAGTGGCTCAGAAGTACTTGACAGTAACACATTTGTAGTAGCTGATACTACTTCAAAAGTTCTATCTGTGCTGGAGTTAAGTATTTTATGTGGGCCAGAAAACAAACATACTATCTATCCATATAGATTGGGGCTGTCAAACTCACAGCCTGCAGGCCAGGTGCGTCACACACTGGCCTCACCCATTCCCGGTTTAGTGAAGGGGGAAAAACTGCAATACGTCATGTGACGATGCCGTGACGATGGGAGTTTGACACCTAGATGCATATGGGATCTCACAAATAGCCCTGTCTTTGATTCAATAGTTCTCACAACCCATTTTTCACCATCTTATTGGCACAGTGAAAACTTTACTTATTAGGAGTTGTCTTCTTCTAGTTATCTTCCAGAAAGTGAGAGAAGATTTGGCTTGCATGAACAAGGAATTGCAGTTTTAGTCACATATCAATCTCTTATTTTTGAAAATGTGCATATTCTCTCAAGAGTGTAACACAGGCCATTGAAATTACCTGGCAGATTTTATTCTAGATTTTACCACCCTGCTGATGTTCTGCTGATGTCTATGTTAGCATCCTATTTGAACATACCCTGAAGTTGATCTATCTTATTCCTTGCATCCCTGTTGAGGATTTGTTCTTTTAAAGTGATATTGTCACATGGGTTCCACTTCTTTCAGGGAACTAGAAAAGTAACCATTCAGGTTTATCCCCTCCCAAGAGTAGGATGTTCATATGGAATTGAGCTTTGATTGGATGTATGTGTGTGCATGCATCTGACAAGTTAACTAATTAATTTTCCTCACAAGATTTGTGATGCTGCTTACTAACACTAAGCTTTTTTATTTTTAATATGAAATATAATCTTATGCTATTCTGTCTCTGCTTTTCCTACTATGTTTGCATTTCTATGCCACAAAAGATGGGGGGAGGGGGGAGATGATGGGTTTCAGTACTATAGAGTTTAAATATGTCCTTTCTGGTACCAATTGTTTAAAATAGAATTATTGGACCTTGGATTCATTTTCTCTCTTTTCTTCCCATGCAGAGCCCAAACATCTGGGTTTCCCAACCAGGGAACCATGAATTCCAATCTTCCTTAGCTTCCCAATTCCATTGCTTTCACTGAGCCTTGATTTTAAGCTCTTCTCATTCCTCATCACTCAAAGGTGCTGGGTCTACTCCCCTGTCAAGAAGGTAGGCCAGGACTCTGCAGAGCCAAAAAGGAATAGCAGATGCTGTCCTGTGCTGGAGGAACCTGGGCTGCACAGAGTGATCTGATTGTCAACATGCTTCTCTGCAGCCAGTCATTAAAGAGAACTAGTAGCATCAAACGCCTGCAGTAATTTACCATTGTGCATTAACCCTGGCCATACAAGAGAGAGAGTACTCCATAAATTGTTTTGCCTGTCATCTGACTCGTGTCTGCAGGCAGCTCTTTGCCCTGTTTCCTGGAAGGGAGCCAGCAGTGGTTTTACAGCAGTGATTTCACAGGGATTCCTTTTGTGCCAATACTACAGGGAGTGGCAAAAGTCTCCTAGGAAGAAGACACCTTATGCTGAATAGATTCTGGGGAGACCACTAGTGTCACCCTGATTCATTTTTTTTTTACACAAGAATAGGATGCACATGCCTAAATACTTACAATCTCAAACCAGAGACTACTGCCCAACCATTCACAAATTGCCTGTTGTCAAACATTATATTTCACCTTTCATTCCTGTTTATTCTAAATGTCATCTGGCTTTTACTGATTTTTTTTAAAGCCAAGTGCATGTTTTGTTCATTTGATTGATGTCACTCTCTTCCCTGAAAACGTCCCTACAATGCTCTATGTAGTGAATATCAAAATATTTTTCAGCTGCTGCATTGTGAAACGGTCATTTGGCTGCTTGCTTTTCATATGTTTACGTTTATAAGACTGCATTTTACACGACAGTGTACAAGAACTGAGATCCAGCTGAGATCCAATTAGAAGTTTGAGAGTCCTGCAAAAGGGTTAAGGTCACCAGTAAATGGAAACTGGCAGCCCACATTCAAATATGAATTGAGGCAATTTTGAAAAAATGTAAAAGGTTGATAATAAAAAAAACATAGAATTTACCTTGATCAAAAGACAGTATAATAGTGAAACAGGATTTCATAGCACGGCAGGAGTACTCTTTTTCTTGCACATTCTCTCTGCCATCCCTTTCTCTCCCCCCCCCTCTTTTCTCTTCCTCCCCACCCAGTAGGTTACTGCAAGTTTTGTTTGCCTGCAAGTATTGCAAGCACTGTTTGCCAAAAGTCTGATCAGACTGTTGCAGAGGACTTTTGAAGTGAGGCCAAGGAGTCTGTAAAATTAGGCCAACAGCTCCAGGAGTCCTATTGTTGTAGGTTGCACATGCCACAAAACCTTGTGTTATATGGACTGTATACGCAGCAGAAGTTGAAGGGAGAAACATATATGAGCCATATGTGAAGGTCAGGAAAGTGGATGTGCTTTCATTCTGTGGTTGTCAAGGGTAGCAGCAAACATCTGACCCCCAGTATCTGCAGCTAGAACTGAAGCCTAACTTTGTAATTTCCTACTACTACCATCAAGAAACCCTGGAAATTGTAATTCAGTGAGGCAGGCAAGAAACACTATCAGGAAACAACAATTAATCCAGCATTAAAACTGGTGTGTGGTTAGAGTGTAAATGAACCCCAAATCTTTGTGTGGGGGCAAAGCTGAAAGCTGTGCCATAAGATTTTTTTAAATTTTAAATCAGTCTGTTCACTGAGCCATTCATCAATTATCTTTCAATAAAATGGACAAACAATGCCATTTTGTAACACAAAAAGAAACCAGTTTTACAATTTAATTAACAAATGCTTCCACATTCAGATATTAGACATGTTTAATGTTTTCATTCTTTGTCAGAGTTAGCGTCGAATCACCTTTTCCCTTCAGATCAGCAACTGTGCCCTTATCTTGTCCAGCAATTTATCTTTTTAAAATGCCTATACCCATTACGGAAGCCACAGTTAATGAATCTATCCATTAAAGCTTGCAGTTTTTTATAGGATACATTGCTTATTCTTGGAGAGGCATGAAATTAAATGGTGGATAGACATTACAAGCTATTCAAAGGAATCGGTAGCCCTTCATATTAGGAATCTGTTAGCTGTATTGGTTATGTCTTGTTTTTCTAACTTTGACTTTATTTCGTACATTTCTGCAACAGGTTACCAATAGGTATAGATGCTTTAACCAATAGGTACAGTTAAATAACCAATAGGTACAGATGCTTTCAATGATGCAGTTTTGCAAGCCATTGTCAAATAATGATTTTTGTAAATTCTTATTCATATATTTTTCACATACTTTCTTCTGATGATTTTTAAATTATTAGTGCAAATCAAATTAATTTCTCTGTATCCTAGCTTTTGTTGTTCTTAAAGAATGTTTCACATAGCGAATGGGAGTTGGGCATCCAAGGGTATCTGAAAGGTTATTCTAAAATAATATATTTATTTTAGAACCTGAACTTAGGAACCCACTCTTTGCAGTTTCACCTATGAACTTTTTTACATTGTTTGTAAAAAGTATGTAAAGTATGTAAATATATGCTTATGGGTGCACAGACAGTCTGAAACACCAAGTTTCTAAGTGTGTGTTCAGTCTCAGTAAACATTATAAACTGGGTTGGAGAAGTAAGAGTTCCATCATGGTCTGTAATGGGAAAAGGGATCAGAAGATAAAATATTGACTTCTGTGTAGCTCTTACAAGCACATGATGAGGGAACTGTGAAACAGTCAGTCTCTTAAACAAAGAAGTATTTCTAAACTGACAAATGGATGTGCGTACACTGAGCTTTCATAATGAAAACAAGCATTCTCCAGGCCATTCTGTCTCCTGCTGTGTTCTTGGAGAACCTAATTCTGCTTTCCCAATGCAAATATTAGCGAGAAGGGCCGAGTAATCAAAAATTCACTTAGAGATGTCAGTTTACACCAAAGGATATTTCATTAGGAGTAGGTCTCTTACTTCTATTTTCAACATGTAATTTCAAAGCCAACCCCTTGATTGAATCTATGACCCTTGTCATAACAGATGCTGGATTCGCTTTCCTGCCAGTCTTGAGAACAGTTCAAGTGCTTTGCTGGGTTTTGCAATGGTGCCATTGGAGGTTTAGGCAATGTAACAGTATGTGGGAAAGACCTTGAGAGCCTGAGCAAAGAGACACCGCCAAGTGAATGGCCAGGTAAAAGACAGAAATTGGACAGTGGGTGGGGCAAAAGGCCTTGTTTCTCAGGCTGTAAACAAGGGCAGAGTCATACTTTCAAACTTGCAAAGTTCTGTCAATATAGTTTTAAAATAAAGTAAAATTAGCTTATTTCATGATTCTGACCTAGTTTATTCCATGGATTTGACACGGCATATATATACTTGCTAGTGGGTGCAGCTTGATCCATAGCTCTATTGGAAAAAGCTTACATTTCAGCTTTCCATATTCACTTCACCTCAGCTGCCTGACACTAATTTAAAGAAATAGAACTTGACTTTATTGGGATGAAACATGAGGAGCTACACCTCTCTGAATGCAAAGTTTTATTAAAAGGTAGGTGGAATGCTGACAAGACACATCAGTTTTGAATGACCTGGATGGGGCTTGGCATCTTCCTCTTACATCGCTGGTTTGACTAATTCATGCAGGAAGACACTGAGGACTTCCATGTAACCTTTTTTGGCCTTGGTTGGTGCATTGCTTTTCAGCAGCATCTGCTCACACAGCCAGCAACAGGAATTCAAAATGCACCAAGTGAATGAAGAAGAGGTTAGATGACAGCATCCATGACCAGCACAGGATGATGTTTTACAATGACAGTTTTACAATGAGAGTTTTTCATTCCAGCTACAAAAATATTCACCTTAATTGCCTCCTAGTATGATTTTTCTGGTTCCCCACACATTGGGCTTATCCGTTCTGCAATTTAGCTGCAATATTAAATCTCCTGAGTGAATTCTCTCCTTTTCAGCAGCAAGCTATTTAGTACAGCTGTCCATGTCCTGGTATTTTCCACATCTGCCACAATTGCCAGTAAATTCTGGGGATTGTATCCTTTTGATCCATGTTAGGGAAAGCTAATCTAATCCCTACATAATATTTGAAGGAAGAGTTTGCAGTGGTGCCCAGAGGCAATCCTATGCTTGTTACTGTCCCCAGTGTTGGCTTCTAGATCTTTTTGTGTGCTTCTTCTTAATTTATCTTTAATGCAGCATGATACTTGGCCAGCAAGGGAGGACTGAAAAAGATGCCAGTATAAGAACTGAAATTGAATTGTTGGGAAACAGGGACTGGAGAAGCCTGCTAGGGGATGCCATTTGAAAACCTTGATTTTTTTTGCAAAAGATGAGAGTGAAACTATTAAAGAAGCATCTTGTTGTTGTTGTTTTTTGTCTTGACTACTATTGGTGTCAATAGAAGAGAATATCTGTAGCTCAGAGTTGAACTGTGGAGTCCTTAGTGCTCTCTGAGTGTGGTAATTTGTCTGCAGACATTTCATTGCCCAACTGGATAACATCATCAGTGTCCTGTGGATCAATTACTCAGTTGGTAATGAAATGTCTGCAAGCAAATCTCCAAGCTCAGAGAACACAAGGACTCAAAGATCCAGGTGTTCTTTTAAAGTTCACTTCCTGCAAACTGAAACCAGGGCTGTTAGAATTTCAGTACTGTAGGGAAGTCAATTTTTCTTGGCTGCTGCTAAGTCTTTAACATCTTCGTCTTCTGTGGGTAGAATAATAATGCAGATACATGGAGCTCCTTTTTGTCTATTTTGAGGAGGCACTTGAGGAGACGCCTAACACATTAAACCTATTTTAAGGTTTACAATTAGAAATCATGGTGCTAATTTTCCAGAAATCCAGGGAAAGGGTTTTGGAAGCCCCCAAAGATTTAACAGCCACTTGAGGAGAAGTCTGGATCCTTAGGTTACCGACTTTTGCAGTCTGTCATTGAGATCTGTGTGCAAGATATTCTGACACCCATTAAGAGGTATCAGTACCTCCCCCCCAAAAAAGACCCATCAATGGCACATGTTCTGGATAAGCACCTGTCAGAACGCTCTGCAAAGTATTGCTGGGGATAGAACGACCTTTTTTACCAGTGGAAATTATATACTGCTCTTTGAGCATAGAGGCAATTTGAGGAGCAGAGGTGAAACTCCCTCCCAATCTTCCAAAGGACTGCAGGAGGCCCCATGGTATCACTAGAAGGGAACAGGGTGGTTTTCTTGGGCACCTTTGGTAGGAGAGGGATTCAAGGTGGCAGCTCTCTGGGAACATGAGGGTTTCATTGAGAGAAGCCAATATGGATACTGTACTCTGGGACTTGTCAGGCTGTTAATGAAATCATAGAATTTTGTCAGGATGAGCTAAACAGTGTGGCTTAATTTAAGACTTGGGAGAAGGAAGAGACCGAAGAGCAAACCAATTAAAAAAAAGCTTCTTCCCAGTGACAACAAGGATGTGCTCTTAAAATGTTTTGAAAGGAATTGCTGAGGGAGACAGGTAGTTTTAAGAATTTGATAAATAAATGAATATCTTTTTATAATATACATGAGATATATGTTAGGATCGAAAACAAATCATTGACTGCAATGTAAATGTTTTACTAGAGGGAAGAGGAGTTAATTTGCATGAATGTTGATTCATGTTTGTGTGTTTACCAGACCAGTGAACAGTTAAGCTCGAGCAGCTGTTCACTAAATAGCGCCAATGACAATAAGTTCTAGCCAAAAGTAGACAACTGGGTGCCCTCCAGAAGTTTTAGACTTCAGTTGCCATTGGCCTCCGCAGCAAACAAGAAAGCTTTAATCCTCAATTTCTGGAGATAACTCAGTTGTCCACCCATCCCCCAGCCTTACATTAACAAACTAAGTTGAGATGACTGGAATGAGTGGTTTGCAGTTCTGTGGAGCGTCTATTATATCAACTATATCATTCATGAATTCTTCTGGAGTCCTAGGAATCTCTGAGTTATACTCTGGGTGTTAATTGCAAAAAGAGAAAGGGATATGTTGAAGATTAGATTTAGGCTCATTGGCACTAGTTACTGGCAGCAATCCATAAACTTTGGAACTAACTGTCAAATGAAAGGAAATAAGAATCTGCACCAATCATCTCCTTTTTGTTTGCACTCTTTCTTCTTTGATTACTAAATTTACAGTAAACATGCACCAACTAAGTTTATGCAACAAGCTAAGCCAATTGACCCCAGCCTGCAATGCCAATATTAGTCGTCCATGAGGATATGTTAGGAGCCCCTGGTGCAAGTGCCAAAATAAAAAAACCCAGATTTATAAGCTTGCTAAGTGTGACAAAATTCTGTCACACATAAATGGAGATGCCAATATTTCATGAGTTTGACGATTTTCTGAGATCTTAGCCATTAAACATTTATAATGCAATTTCTCAGGTTGGAAATTTATACAGTACTTGTTTGATTTGTAAAATGCTACATTGTTATGATAAAAGAAGAAAGATTGAGGTACAGCAGTTGAAATAGATGGGAACATTTAATATATTCATGATCTGACAAGAGATAATCCATCCATGGTGAAACACCTGTATCTGACAGCATCTGTGCTTTTTCCCTGTCTAAAAAGAACCTGGCAAAGAGGCCTGCAAGAGGTTTTCGCCTGAGATATGGAGACCCTCTCTCTCTTGGTAGAGACCACTGGAATCAATGATACTAACATGACTTTCCAACTTTCCAAATTAACTAGGAGATAGTATTTGTTAACATTATATCATTAGCCATTTATAACATTAGCCATAAGCCATGCTGGCTGGAGGTGATATGATCTGAAAGAAATCAAAATAGAGAAATCTGGACCAGTGATCTGGTTTTGATAAAAATCCATATTTTACTTTCACAAGCTATATATGACACTCTTCAGAAGTCATGCAAAAAGAATAATATCTTACTCAAGAAATAGGGAAGAACAATTGCCTTAGGAAAAGTAATGTTTTAATATTCGAAATGCATTTTCTCAAAATGGATGTTTCTTGCACAAAAGGGACCAAAGTACATGATTCACTTTTCTTTGCATTTGACTCTTACATCCAATAGAAGTCCAATATAAATAATAGGCAGCATGCAGCAATAAGTTTTTCATTATCAGGAGTTGCTAATTCCTCAAAGGCATGAGTCATAAATGCAAAATCATTATTTCAGTGTCTAAAGTTATGATATCTAACCCCAAAAAATACTAAAGATACTTGCCATTTTCTTCATTACTTTATCGTTTCAAAGACCTTAGTTTTCTCAAGCTTTCGAGATTAACTTCACAAGGGTTCCAACATGATTCCAAGATTCTTTGCAGCCTAACAGTATTTAATTACTCATAATAGAGTTGACCAAGTTTCTGGTGGATTGTCTTGTAGTAGCTCTCTTCCCCCCCTCCAAGCCCCACCGCGCGTGTGTGTGTGTGTGTGTGTGTGTGTGTNGCCCCACCGCGCGTGTGTGTGTGTGTGTGTGTGTGTGTGTGTGTGTGTGTGTGTGTATAAAAGAGATAAAGAGGGAGGAAGGAGATTGGATATGTGTACTTGTGCCTGGGAAGAAAGCCTTGAGGCAGGCGGGTTATCTTGATAGCTATGGGAAGAAGGTGATATGGCAGAAATCTGAGATGGGGACACTGGGCCTGCTGCTTGAAAGCAGTACCATTGTCTAGTTCTTGTTATCAACACTGAGAGCCTGATAATTGGATCTTCAGTGACCCTTGTTGTTTGGTCTCCCATTTCATCTGACAGGCCATTTCAATCTTTCAAGGTTGGTATTGGGTTACTTTGATCAAACAATCTCATCCAATGTGCATCTCTGTAGCACTACCTGCCCTTGGAACTCTGGCTCTCCCTGAGATATAGATGTCCTCTTCTCCCCCCCCCCCTTCTGTTGTTGTTCAGAAGTGTCTTGCAGATCTGGCTTTTGATCCAGCCTCTTTGCACAGAATGAGACCCTCTGCTCCATCCTGAGTGGTGTGTTATCCTTGAAATTTACATCAATGTAACTGTGATTTCTTTGATTGTTGTAAGCCATCCAGCATGTCAGGTGGATGAACGTTTCATAAACACCTTGGATCCTAGTGAGGTGCAACCTTTTTCAGGAGTGGGATTCTACTGGTTCAGACCAGATCATTGTTCCCATGTTCCTTGTTCTCATGTTCAGCTCGCTCCAAACCGGTTCGCTGCAACGAGGAAGTGGGTCCGCCCACCTCCCCCTGCTCTTTCCTGTGCTTTACGCCTTTGTTTAGAGCACAGCTGATTCGCGCAGCAGAGCAGTTTGCCATGCCTCAGCTGTTTTCTTCACAGAGGCTGCAGTTGAAGGTAAGTATGGGCTTGCCTTTTAAAAATGCGGAGCGTGCGTTTAGGGCAAACATGCACAATCACCGAACCGGTTGTTATACTGGTGGAATCCCACCCCTGACCTTCTTTATCTCATGGCATACATCTCATAACTGACTGATGAAAACCCTGAATACCGGTGGACCTTTTGTGACATAAAATGTGTCGTGACACACTAGCTATCAACCGCTGCTCTAGAAAATTACTGGATGGCAGCAATTTTTAGTCTTTGTTGCCATCTAATAGCCTTCGGGAGCTTCACAATCAAGTTGATAAATTTACTTTTTACTCTTTTTCTTTTACCAATTTTTGAGATGTTGTTTTTCTTTCTTTCAAATATGTAATGTAATTAAAGGCATAAGTAATAAAGTTACAACTTATAATATAAATCCAAAAAATGTTGAGAGGAATACTGCAGATTTGGGCAGGCCAGTTCAAAATTTCCTCTGAAGAAAAGTACGTATGTGTTTTCTGCAAAACATATGCACATACAAAAAGTTAATGGAAAAAACCTAACTGTGTGTGAAGTTTGGTTTTCATAAGCTAGATCTTCTGGACACAATTTTCTAATTTAGGTGTACATTTTTACATAAGTGTTTATTAAAAAGTTTACACCAGTTTTTTCTCCTGGAGAATTTACAAATAGTCTCTGAAATTTCTTTTTATTTATAATTTCTGGTTTTGGCACGTGACACCGAAAATGGTTCCAAACCAATTAAAAAACTGAGTAAAGATTTGTAATTATAAAGAAAGGAGAATGTGCTGTATTCCAATTAATTAAACTTCTGACTACAAATCCTGTGAAATACATATGTGGGAGTAAATGCCACTGACCCAAGTGGGAGTTTCTTAAGAGTAAGCTGCAAGTCACAGAGGATGTTTCTGAACAGAAAGCCTCTTATCAGCTGCAAAGTAAGTTTCACATGTCCAAACTGTAAGCTGCACATGATTTTATAAAAGTCGGCTGCACTTTTTTTTTTTTTTAAAGAGGAATGGCAAGACTGCACGAAGAACTCCGTTGAAGAAATCAAGGAAAGACAGTCCTTTGGTTTGCTCTCTCTCTCTATTTATTTATTAATATTTATCTATAGTGCAGTCTAAAATGGTAGCACTGGAAATACTTGTTCAAATTTTGCCTTGCAAATAAATCAAGTATCTTTCAATGTTCTCTTCCTTTCCTTTGGCTTAAATGAGCAAAAATAAAGAACCTCTTACTTCTTAAATGAGCAAAAACAAAGTAATCTTTTACTTCTTAGTCCAGTAGTGACTAAACTACAAGTACTAGAGCAGCGGCCTCCAACCTTTTGGGCACCAGGGACTGGTTCCATGGAAAGAGATTTTTCCATGGACTGGAGGGGGGCTTGGTTTTGTGTGCTGCCTGCATTGCGCGGATGGGGCTGTATGGCCTGGTTGCTGGCATGCCACAGACTGATGCTAGTCCATAGTTTGGGGACCCCTCTACTAGAGGGCATCTCTTCCTGGACATCCATGAGATATTTGAGGGGAATTGCATTTGCACCATTCTATCTGGACACAAGTGGCCTTCACTGTTCTGCTGGTGCTGGGTAGATTAATCTGAGTTGTACAGGCCATTCAGGTCCTGGAGTTCTCCTTCAATGGTCCTTGCATAATATCTGTCAAAGGATACCCCTGATCCTGGAGTGTATTTTAACTGTGATTCAGCTTTAGATCTTAAAGGTTGGCTTGCACACATACAGAAGTGATATTCAGGAGGACAGTATTACATAATTCATGATTTTAGGGGAATGTGGTGCAATAAAGTTGGAGACTCTATGCCTTACCCCAAATATTCTTTTTCCAATGCTTTAGTTTAACTTTGCTTGTGGTATATTTAAATCCAGATAATTAACAAACAACCATGCTCATGTTCTCGCTTTACTTAAGGAAGAGAAAAGGCTCTTCCTCAGAGCAGGAAGCAGCTGCTATTCTTGGTGTCTTCTTAGCTTTGTATTATAAAAACAAAAGCAGCTTGGCAACTTTAATTTCTGCAAAAAGCCCTCATTTGGCAGAAAGTACACATTTCCAAATGGCAGCACAAGTTTTTTGGCAGTCTATTCAGTGAGGGAGAGAAAAGGTGTGGGGAGAGCTTGGAAGAAGATAAAAAATGTGCCCCAGAGAAAGAAACAGGACATCTCACTGTGGCCAACCTGGCATAACCATCCCATCATGAGAACACTTGCCATGGGACAATTCCATGTTGGGATAACTCAACACGATAAATATTATCCACCACCATTTCTTCACCATTATTGGCATTGACAAAAATGGAAAGAATGCAGAAGAAACAATGGTGGATAACATTTATCTTGTTAAATTATCCCACATGGGAGTTGTTCTAAAGTAAATTGGTGAGTTGGCTGCGGCAAAATGGCTGCACTGGGCTGGTCATGGCAAGATGGCCATACCAAGTTGGTTGGCTGCAGCAAGATGGTTGTGGCAAGTTATCCTAGACTACCAAGAGAAGATGTGAGCTCGACTCTGAACCTGCCTGCTTATTACTTCCTTCTGCCCTACTTCCCCCCAGCATTTGACGGGGCCACCACAGAGAAATCTTTTGAGTGCTTTGGTAAAATGAAAGTTGTCACCAATGGACAAGGTGAGTCTTTAAATTTTTGTGGAAAGGCCATTTGAACAAACACAGCTCACTATGAAGACAAAGGAGAAAGGTCCATCTGTCAATAGTCTCTCCTACTGCACAATTAAAAGGATTCCTGGCCGAGAGGCAGGTAGGAAGTTATTATGGTATTGTCTATAATGGAGAAAGAGGCTGATTGTGGATTTTTGTTATAGTTAATCTATGAAACCCTGAATATTCAGAGAATTTGCCTTTTAAATAAAATTCTACAGGATCCTGATACAGCACAAAAATGAGAATATCTGTCCACCATATCCCCACAGATGCAATAAAACTGAATGCTCTTGCATCTGCAAAAGGAGACCACCCTGGACAATTTTCAATTTATTCCTCCTGTCTGGCACATGTAGGGCTGTCTCTACACAATTACTGTCAGGGTGACAATATTGCTTGACAAGCAAAGCTGCACCTGCAGCTCATTTTCAATGCCAATCCTAGCCAATTTTCAATGTATGTTTGAAACCATACCTTAGGTGGATTTTAAGAGGAGTTAAACAACATTGGACCTGAGAAACCAAGTGGGTAGTGTTTTGCGTGTTTCTATCCTCTTGGTTTCCTACAATCACTTATTACCTTCTTATCCTTCAGAACAGTACGAAGCACAAACACTAATCTGATCACTGAAAGATGTTGCAAGGCACCTGCACAGGGAAATGGGACAAACCTTCAAGCTTGGTCTTCATTTTATTGAGAGAGAAAAAATATCCATGAAAAAGAAGCATGGGAAAAGGATCATAAGCCAGCATGTTTCCACAGGAAAGAGAACATGGCCCTGGAACCACTAAAAATCTGGGCATCCCATCCCCAGAAAATTAAATAGGCAGGCAGACACAGATGTAGAGTCTTTCAACCATCCCAGAAAGGAAGGTCACATTCTGAATGGATATCCCCGATAGGTGAAAAGATGCTTTCCTCATATTCACAGATGTATTCTATGCAACAGAGTTGGCCATATGCCCAAACAGCTTTCATTACAGAATGATTGACTACAGGAAAGGCACAGGAGGGAATTAATCACTTGCTGCTGACTGCTGTCCACTGGCAGATTATTGATTCAGTGGCTCATTCTTTCCCAGAGATCTGCCCATCAGTTTCTACGGCTTGCTGGCTTGCTCCTTGGCAGTAGGGCTGGGTTTTATTCTGGATCATTCCTGAAATGACCTTATTTCAAAAGAGGTCACTGTTAGCAGTACATCTGTGTAAGAAAGGAAGAGGAGGGAGCACTCAACTGATAAACTTTCAAGATGGACCAGCACTGGCTTGGTGGGGCCTGATACATTTGGTTCCTCTTTGCTTTTGATCTTAATGATCATAGACATTAGATGTTCCTTGCCACAAGGCATGTGGGTGCGCAGCATGTCATGTATTTTCCTGGGCCAATTCCTCAGGGCAGGGGATCTGATTCTGGGGTTTTAGTAGATGCATGACAGGCTGTGGTTGGGAAGAAAGATTATGTTGTGGGTCACCTGTGCCATGCCCCGCTGCTGTGTGATACAAATGTTTCTTATACTGCACAAACATGCAGACCTTAAGAACAATGGCCAGCACATTCTTCCCCATGAAGATCCCAGAGACACGAATGTCCCGGAAGAATAGCATATTGCTTCCTCTGATGAAGATGGTGGTGATATTGATTGTAAGCATGCTCAGAATTGGGTAAAGCATCATGCGGTGGGGCACGATGCTGATTCCTTGCATACTAATTTCACACAGCGACACACAAGGCAGAATCAAGAGGAGGATATAGCAGTAGAAGAACATCAGGCCTTCAGCCCAGATGGGTAACCCTTTCTTCTGAGGCTCCCAGAGATTGGCCTGAATGTCCAGCACATCCAGCATGTCGACAATGACCCAGAAGAGGCGATTGCGAAGATCTTCCTTTTTCTTGAACGTCCTGACATACTCCATATGCTCTGTGGCCACCAAAAGCACATAGAGGGCTGGGATGCAGATTGACAGTAGAAGGGTCAATGCTTTGCGGGCCATGAGGTCCAAACTTTTCCTGTCAGCCTTATAGTTCTGATAAATGAAGTAGACTTTGATTTCCAGCACAAAGACATATAGGAACCAAAGGATCATGGCATAGCCTCGCTTAGCAGTCCTCACTTCAGCCCCAACCCAAACAGCAACATACCTGAGCACCACCAGGAAGCAGATGTCTCCAACTGAGACCATGATGCAAATAGCCAATTTCCTAGAACCCTGGTTCTGTTCCACCAGATAAGCATCCATCAGCACCATGCTGCTCATGATGAGTGTAGTGGATAGGCAGACATGGGACTTGTTAATAGGAGGGGGAGGAACCATTCTGAAACAAAGAACACATATTATTAGTCCAACAGAATTTATGTGCAGCCATGGACTTTCTCTAGGGTCATTGTTAGTACTATAGCTTTGGCGTGTGTGGGATGTTGACTAAATGTATCTCTTCATCTAATATCCCTATAGTTGAATAAACGTACCTCATAATATGTTATAAGTTGTCAAAGAAACTGTATAGATATAACATTCAAGCGATGGAAATTGAACAGGGACCTTTAATTCAAGCCATGATTAATGTACTAAATGCACACTCTGTATAAAAATTTCCAATACGAACATAATAGTATGATGCTTTCAGTACTTAGAAAATATTTATTGCAAGCTTCTTTTTCCCTCTGTGCAATATGGAAAAAACATGGATAACACTGATTTTCCTTCTATCACTTTCCTTTCCTTCCTTCTGTCAAGGCCTCCCATCCATCCGGACAAACTTTTGGAATTCCATGGGGACAAGCTATCAGTGCAAATGATCTGATCTCGTTTATAGCCACCATCCAACCATGAGTATCACTGAGAGATCATTCCCTTTCGTAAAGCTTTAATGATGATCTGAACATTTGATTTTAAATAAAAATGTATTCTAGCGAGGGATGGATTGATATTACATTTTATGGAGATGTTTTGCAGAATCAATGACATCCAATTATCAAATTGCCAGCACAAGTTGTTAATTCTATTGTGACCTCAGAAATGTGCCTTACAGCACAGATTATGAATAAAATTCAAGTTCTTATGTTACATGTGTTCACAGGTTCAGTTTATGGTCCCTCATTCACAGCCTGTCAGACAGATAGATCTTGTAAGCCAGGGATCTACAACCCCCCAGTCTGTGGACTGGCATTGGTCCTCAGCATGCCAGCAACCAGTCCGTGGAAACAAGCGAAGTCCCATCCACGGAATGCAGGCAGCATGCAAAACCACATTCTCTGTGGGAAAAACTTTCTCCATGGAACTGGCCCCTGGTGGCCAAAATGTTGGGGCCCACTGTTGTCTTCCCCTTGCTTTCTACTTCAATTCTCCAAATGGGTGCAGCGAGAGTGGACAAGATACACAGCCCCAGTCAACAGCTTGGACATAACTAGGGACAAATACCAATTTCTTTCAACTGAACATTAAGGCAAATCAGGTTCAACTGTACTGGTTACACGCTATGCTCGCTCTTTCTCACACATACGCACATACACTCATTCATGCTTATCTAATGTCCTTCTCAACTTGGCTGCCAGGCATTAGCTAAAAGAAACTGCCAAGCTTGGTTCCCAAAAAATTCTCAAGGAGTGGGTGGGCTTGTAGACTTCTTTTTGTCCCAAAGCTTTTTGCTTTATTGACAAGCTGGGATGGATGGGGACCCCCTTCCATGTGTTCAGGCCCAGCTTCCTTTGTGTGATTTTTTTTTCCTTTGTTCTCTTAGCAATTTGCTTCCTTCTTATTTATACCTCTAAGGGACCTTATAGAGAATATTCCTGGCATTTTGTCTTCTCTGCTTACGTGCCCATTTCCTCTTTACAGGTAGTCCTCAACTTACAACAGTTCATTTAATGATAGTTCAAAGTTACGACTGCCTCAGAAAAAGTGACTTGTGACCCATCCTCAAAGTTACAACCATCACATCATCCCCATGTGATTGCAATTTGGGCACTTGGTAACCACCTTGCATTGACAAGGATTGCAGCATCTTATAGTCACATGATCACAATTAGCAACCTTCCCAGTCAGCTTCCGATGAGGAAAGTCAATTGGGTTTGCTCAATGACCATGGTAAAAATGGAAGTAAAATAAGGTCCAGTCACATGAGTGACTCTGTTAATGATCACATCATTTAGCAACCAAGATTCTAGTCCTAATTGTGCTCATAAATTAACCTGCAGTTATGGTAACTTCTGACGAAGTAATCCCACACATTGCTTCCATCATGTATGTGAGCATTGTATCCAAATATCGGAAACAGATTGAAAATGACTAAAAGGCCAGGAAGAAGTCCAACAGCTTTAAACTAGATCAAGCTCAAGAGCAACCTTTCGTAACCAACTGCTCTGCCAAAGGCTGGGTTAGGTCTTCTGGAATTCCCAGATAAGCTACATGCCCAACATACAGCTGAGCCATTCCCTTGTTCTTTTTTGATTCAGACTGGAAATTTTGGAAAGAACATTCTGAACGGTGGTAACAAAGTGGTTAGAATGCAGTCACTCTGCACAGATTCTCAGTCATCCAGGTCATGCTTGTCCCAAAGGTCCTTTTTCAGGAGGCAACTGTGGACTTTCTTGTTTTGTCTTTGAAGACATTTCGCTTCTCATCCAAGAATCTTCTTCAGCTCTGCCAGGATAGTGGGGAACGGAAGGATTTATATTCCTTGCAGAGAGCTGGTCATTTGCATCCTTTTCTAGGGCCGTTGAAGCACTTGGAATGCAGTACTACAGGCTAACTCAAATGAAAATGCTCAGGACACAGATGCCCTGGTTATGGAATCCCTCCTTGTTCCATTAGAGTTGGCCACAGGCCTTTTAATGTTTGGGTTAAACTAATGTTACTTTCCACGTCTGGTCTGGTACTCCTATCCTTTGTCGAAGAGTTTTTGAAAGCAGTTGAAGATACCTAACATTCTTTTTAGAGTTTTGTTTTTCTTTTAATTATTTTTAGTTATTATCACTTAACAACAATGCTTTTATTTGTTTTTTAAGAATCTGTACCCTACTTATGAATCGTAATGCTATTTAAGTGTAATGTTATTTAAACTTAAGCTGAATTAAATTAAATTCAGTACACTTAAATTGTTCCTCTCTGGTTAATAGCTTTTTCATCCTGTCACCTTCAGAATTATATTACTTTTGGAGGAACTCCAGAGCCAGCCCTAGAAATGGGAACAGGCATTGCTCACCTCCAGTGAAAAGAAGAGAGCTCATTCATTCTAATTTAGAGATGGTTGGACTGGGGCTGTGGTGTGATCTCTTTGGCCATTAGACAGCTGTTTTTTAGGTTGAACAGTATCACATTTAAGCAACATCACTCCATGTCATTACTGTGAAGTGACTTAGGGTTTGAAGCATATGGCTTCCTTACAAATCTAAATTGACATCTTTACTCTACTGGTTCAGTGATACAATAGAATTTGATGTGTATAGCTCAAGAATGGATAATAACATATATCAGTATATGAAGACATGAATGGTGTTGGATAAAAATGAGTGAATGATCTAATGATCATTCAGCACTTTTAATATATCCTGTTATTTTCAAGAGAAAGTTTTATAAGTGCTTCATTGACTAGGTTCCATCTACATATGGATGACATACAACAATAAAAACTGAGATTGCTGCATCTCTTCTCTACACACTTACACAGAGAGGCAATTTTAGCATCTGTATTATATTAGAATTGTCTTGTGAACTCTTTTGCAAAAGCCAAGTTACTCTAGGCAATGTTAGCGCATTCTATTTATACAGTGATTTGTGAGTAATTCAAATACCCTTTCTTTTATTTTATAAAAACATAGAACTTCTAATAGATATGTACATCATTTTGAAAACCAGAACAAAATTAAATCATTTAAACAAAGAACAAAGAAGGCAAAAGAAATATTACAGATATGTTCTGCTTCTCCCATGGTTAATTTTGGCTTGGATTGTTTTGTGAATGGAATCAATTACATTTATAGCTCAGAGCAATATAGGAACCCAACTAATTATGGATTCCTGTGACTTATGTCAGGAACTCAGTTAAGTAATCCATGACTTAGCACTAATTTTGACAAGCTTGAGTCTGCCAACATTGGGACAAAATTCTCAGAACTGACCATATTGCCTTGGGATTCTGGGAATTGAATTTCCAACATAGGAAAAGTGTGCAGAGATGACCAGGCATGTTTGGTATGATGTGTTAAGCCCTGCCTGTGATTTCTCCAGTATATTTAGGTTAAAAGTCAGTCTCATGCAGTGCAATTTATATATGGTTGGGGAGTTGATATCCCATGGGAGGTAAGGAACTTTATGCCTGAGTATACTTATATAGGCTGAGCCTATTGACTATTAAATAGTGCCAGATCTCAGGACTCATGGTTAGCAATTGGGTTATGGTCTTTGAAGGCAGAATTGAGGAATTTCTCAGTGTCGCACTTCAGAAGATTGCTCATGGGATTCAAAACTGCAGAAGAACTGTGAAAACTAACATAAAAACCAAGAAAAGATGCAGGTGAGACGACAGACAATGGCAGAAGACAGCACATACAAACAGAACTAAGATTGAAGCTGCTAGGAAGCCTGACTGGGGAGAAAAATGTCAGATAAGCCAGTGAAAAAAGACTGGCTTCCAACATGGTGTTTTTCTTCCAGGTTTCTGTGCAAGAAAAATACATGCAAATATGAATATAAATTTTCTTTTCCTAGTCCATCCACTGATCTTTCCTATGATTAATTCTTGCTGCTGTTTATATAAATCCATGGAGAAAGTTGCCAGAAGCTGCAAGTAAAAGCAAGAATTTATGCTTCTTTGATGTGTAACTGGTTTTTAAGAGCAACTTGTTAGGTAATACTGTATCACAACATTAAGTAGGAAATAGTAAAATACTGTCGCAGGCCTTGACCTTATGTAGTTGAACTAATACGCTTCTCTAGCTCACAGAAGGCCTGGGTTAATTAGTTGTTACGGAGAAATGTAGACTAACATCGCCCCATTTATTTACAAGCAGGTTAAGAATGGTTTGGAACTGGAATAGAGGCTAAATATTACTCATGTTATCCAGGGTAGTGAGGTTCTTCAAAGCATCCCGCAAAAAATAGGTCAGTGCTTCACATAGTTGCAGCTGCCCTTTTGCCTTTCTTGAACCTCCTTGGAAGACCACACTGTGCTCTAGTCTGTTCTACTGGTTGAGTATCTAGGACAGGTTTATCAACTCAGGATTACGTGAAAGGGAATCATTTATTCAGAAATGAACAAGCTTCTAAGGAAGTAAAAGAAATAGAAAAATGTATCATCACACACACACACACACACACACTCTTTGCTAGGTTATACAGCAAAGGGAAAAAAAGAAGGGAAAGCAGCTGGAAGTCACAAAAGCCATACTCTGGAAGGATGCTCTCTTTTTAGCCTAGAAAGTAAATCCTGTTCTTTGATTTCACAGGGGCTGTTTTAGCATATGATTCAACACAATGAGATACATTGTAAGTACCAGACTTTTGCTTTTTTAAAAATAAATTGACTTCCTTTGATTTAGAAGGAAGTGGCAGCAACAATCATGCAATTTAAAACCAAAAGATTTTGATTAAAATTTAAACTTTGGATCCATAATTTATGCCAAGATGAAAAAGAGGCCTTGTTAAAAAAAGATTGGTCTGAGGCATTAATCTAAAATTCCAGAAGCTCCTCAGGTAGTTCTTAAATAGGATGAAGAGTTTTGATCAAAAACAAGGGACATAATGTTTATAGTGTCTTAAATCTAATGGCTGACTGGCTGGATTCCAAAGAAGAGCAGTGCCAAGAAAAAATTAAGCATCCAACAAAGAAAGATGGGTCCAAGATATCGTATCATCATTTGGTAAAGGCAATACCACTCTTTTCACATAAAATGAGGTTTCTATATCTATGGGGCAAATCCATGCCCATAATTCATTAGATAAATTAATAACACTGGGATTGCAAACTCATACATATTACACACCACTCAAAGTAATTTTTATGAGATAGGAAGACATAAATTTGATAGATAAACAAAATAAATACACAATGTACTATATGGAATTAAGAATGTGTGGAATGTGAATGTAGAACAGCCGCTGTAAAAATATTTCTCCCAAATTGTCAGCACTTCTCTCTTGTCACGGTAACTTTGAAACTGCTGAATATAAACAGCTTCATATAGTCCATTTGATGATATATCCAGATACTGGATTTATTAAATTGGTTTCTAATTTATTAAAGCAGTATCTTTAAGAAATGTGTAGCCAGTAAGTAGATATTTTTCTATTTTTAAACATTTCTTCCCTAATATGTAGGCTAGTATATAGGCTTTCATATAGTCCACCTGATGGTAAATCTAGTTTCTGGGTTTATTAAACTAGTTTCTAATTTATTAAAGCAACATTAAGAAATGTGCAGCCAGTAAATAGGGTCGTCCCCCCCCCCATTTTTAAGCATTTCTTTTATACATTTTTTATCAAAAAGTCTTCTTTTAGCTATGATCACCCAGCATGCAAAACCATAGTTTGCTTTAGCACAATTTATTAAATGAACCATAACTGGCTGAGTTCACAGGCTCAAATGATAATGCACAATCTACAAACAATTCTGTCTGGATTCTTACATTAGGGTTAAACGAACACAACTGCAGAGCAGAAAATCACCCAGAAGCTGGGTTGAACATTACATCACTACAGGGAACAATATTGAGGGCCAAATTTTCACTCTCCCATGTGAATGACATATTTGATCAAAGGCCAATCCATGCAATGAGTTCTACCAAGCAATACTCTAAGCATAAAAAAAAAATGCCTGTCAGTTTTTCCCTGGCAGAGTACAAAGTATTCATTTTAACCTTTAAAGCCCGTCAACAATTTAGAATTTGATCTTCTGAGGGATCCCATATTTCAAAATGAACTTGCCTGGGCATTAGGTGCAGCAGGTCTCAATTTCTGAGGTCTGTTTGTTGGGCATATAGGAGAAGAATTTCTTCTATATGGCTCACATCCATGGACACCTGGAAGGGACAAGGGGGAAAGTGATATCGTACATGTCATAATGGAACTGATTGATATAAATGTTGTCAATGTGAAATCATAATCAATACAACTCTGAGATGAAGGAAGTCTTTCTTCTTCAGCTATGCCTTTGTAATCTGACTTAGCTTTCATACCAGTTATAATTGTTTCAATGACATTTTAACTCTAGTTATGTTTTGTATTGTAAGCTGCCTTGATTGCCCTGTGGGCAGAAAGACAAGATACAAATAAAATAAAGCTCTACACACATATTAGTCTAGCTTAACTCATAGGAAACAGATGCTTCATATGATATGCCTTAAGGCAATGTACTACTCCCTCCTTCAGCTGTCTGTCTTATCATTCTTCTGAACTAATCAAGATTTATCAGCTTTCTCTCACCTGATGCCTACCCAGAATTTCCCTGCAGATTGCCAGTTTACCTTCTACCCAACAGAGTAGAAACGAGTTGCACTCACGAGTCCTTGCCACCCCATAAACATGCTTAATTGTATACTGGATGGCAAAACTTCAACCACAGAATGGGATCCACTAAAAATATTACAATATTGCCTACTCCGATTCATGTCAATACTTTAAACAAAGCAGGTACTTCCTCATATTTTTCTCCTTAATTTTTATGTCTTAAGCCTAAACATAATTGAAGGACTTAATTTGAGAGCTTTTTTAATTGAATCCAAGCAAAAAGGCAACATTGCAAGCAAAGGACAAGAAGTCCATTTTTTGATGTAGATCTCACTTCTTCTTTCAATGGCCAGCAGCATGTACATACACACACACCCTCCTCAATTTTCTATCTACCAGAACCCATCCATTTGTTGAGATGCAGCTGACTCTTCATAAGAATTATGGCTGCCTGGTCTATCTGCTGAGCATGGATCCCCTTTTGTTGTTCAATCCTAACTTGAGATTTTGGAGATGGGGTGGAGCACTTGCAAAAGAATATCAAAAAAGGGGTGTATCAGCCTCAGTTTTACACATGGCAGAGAAACTGTTATCTGTCTATCTGCAGCAGAGAAGAAAGTTAAACAGGTTGGCTGGTTTTTGGGTCATGTGCAAAAAGAATGGAATTGCTGCATTTTTTTTTTTTCACAAGGGGCTTCCTGGTCACAATCAATGGAATTTATAGTGTAGCACATCTGAAAAGTGGCATTTGGGAAAAGTGCTTTATACAACCTATCTTTTTCAGCACACCATACTAAACCATATTGAACTTGCATGTGTGAGAGATGCCTATCTACACAGAAATATTATAATTAATGCTATGCAGGGATAAAATGTCACAGTATAGAAAGTCTGTGCCTGGTTCTTTCATGCCTTCTTATTTTATCCCAGAGAGATGTAGGCTAGATGGCAGAATCAATCTGGGGTAAGGAAGGGAAATACAAAAGAAATAGAAGGAAAAAGGCACTTAGCCTCATCCAGATCGTTCTTTCCCGTCAGAGTTATATGTCTATTAAATCAATTTTGGTGAACTTTCTTACCAATTACAGTTGGATGATAAACATTTCAGTGAATATATTGTATAGTGAATACTACTACTGATTGTCAGTATTCACATGAGACACATACAACTGCATCTCAACGATTGCCAACATTCAGAAGAGTGCCTAAGTTTTCCGTAAGGCGGTATATATGCCCAGGATCCTAAAGGTTCACGAGCAAAGGACACGTTTTCTTAAGGTTCACACTTTCTCCCTCACCTAATTCAAACCCAGCCACCCAGTTCACTGCAGCATCGATTTGTTCTTTGGCTGCTTTCCAAAGAAATCCAAGAGCAAAAACCAAAACCAAAGCTCATTTCATGAAGGGTGATTTTAGACGGCAATAATAACAACAACGAGAACAACAAGAAGAATTAATAGCAGCAGCAGCAGCACAATATTACCTAGCGCTGGTCTTCGAAAGCTCCGGGACTTTCCTCCAGCTCTCAACAGGGACGGTTTTTCGGGCTGAAAGACGGAGGGATCTCGAAGCGATCCAGCTGAGTTCGGGCGAGAGCGAGGCCGCCCTTCGCAGCCAATGAATGCTCAGCAAGTTCTGCGCGTGGATTTCAGCCTGGTGAACAGCCTCCCAGTCCGCCCTGCCTTCCACGCCCGGAGCTGCTCAGGCTGATCTCTGGCGAGGGAGCCCCGGCGTGCTCATCGCTCCGGTTAGATTGGTGGGATTTCTCCCTCCGCGCCCCGACTGCCTCGCTCTTCGACGTCCCGCACGGGCTGTTCTCGCTTACTGGAGACCGCTTTCCCCCACCCCCACCCCGCCCCCCCCGCCACCCCGCCAATGCCTCCTCTCCGTTGTCGGTGACGAGCAGCCGTTGGCCCCGGGCCCAGCAGCACCATCCCCCGCCGGGGCAAGCAGCAGCTTCTCCTTCCCGCGGGAAGCGAAGGTCAAGAGCGATTCTCGCCAAAGCGGCGGTGGCTCACGGGTTTTGCAGTTCCTCCGCCCACGGGCGCGGAACGGTCGGGGGGGCGGGAACTGTGCAAAAGGGGCAGCCGCACACACAGACACACCCGCGCGCAAAAGTCCTCCGAGGTGCTTGAGAAAAAGCGGGACTTCGGATGCCGCTCCAGCCTGGCCTTCGCCCTCCTCTGGGCTCTTGGCCGCCTCGCATGGCGAGCGGGAAGCCGCTCCCCCGACCCCAGGGTCCAGCCACATGAGCTGCGCTTGGGTTGGGGCACCGGAGCTCCCGGCTGGCCCGGGGTCTGGGCAGCCGGGCGGCGGTTTCTGCAGTCTGGCAAGCAAGCGCCTGGCTCGGCGAGGCTGGGAGCGCCGCTGAGAGACCGAGCGCGCCTCTGTGCTGAGCCGAGCGAAGCAATGAATGAAAGTGAGTTCGTCAGGCGGCAGGTTGGCAGCATGGCCGCTCCCTCCAGAGAGCGAGACGGACGGAGGCGAGGAAGGAGGAAGGAAGGAGCGGACGGCGGAGGGGCTCGTGAAGCGGTTCTCTCATTGGGGAGTCTGACGGGAGGAGGAGGAGGCCGCGCCGGGACGGTCCCGAGGGATGGGACGGTCCTTGCTGTTGTGCCGACCATCCAGTTTTGTTCAATTCCAGATGTTTTATTCCAGACGAGGGCAGCCATCTATGGAGAAATGTACGTCCGCCCCGGTGCGCTCTTGCGCCTTTATTCTCTTCCCAGAAAGTGCCCCGCATCCCACGTTCTCCCTCCATGGAAACGCTTCGCCAGCGAAAACCAGAAAATACGCAAATCCAAAGATGTTGCTGCTAATTTTTGAGGGGGACGTATCTTTAGGCCTGGTGTGATTGTCCTTCCCTCATGCGCACGCAGGGACACACGCACACAAACAAACAAATATTCATAAGCGGGTGAAATTTCTCCAGCTACAGTTAATATACTTGAAAACTCTTTTCTGCCTTCAAAATTGTTTTAGAAACATAATGGATACCAAAAAAAAAAAACCAAAAAAAAAACCACCCCACCATAACAAGCAAGATTTTCAGAAAGATTGGTCTGCCCAGCTCCACATTTGCCTTGCAGTCTGAACATCTCTGGTGGAGGAGAGAAAGGTGAATGGATGGCAGACAGAGAGATAATGCCATGTAACAGGATTTAATCATTGCTTTCTTATCTAGGCTCCTGGAGGTTAAGCGCTGAAGAAAAAGTGGGCCATTAAGAAAAATTTCACAGCACTAATTTTCAACATAATTTTTATTTATCTTTTCCCCAATAAATACAAGCATATTAGGGGGGAGGGGGTTTCATATTGCTGAATGTTAATGGTGTGAGCTGCCCGGAATCACTGTGTGCTAGTTGGGCAGCCATAAAAATGTGTTACATCAATAAATAAACAACAAGGTTCTACTAATCCAAGTAAAATAAGTATTTCTATCAGAAAAGTATATAAAGATACAAGTTTTATAGAATTGATTTATGTATGATGTAAGAAATACTATTTTGTACTTTAGAATTGAAATACTGCTCCTGTGGAATTTTTGACAAGTGATATAAAAAAAAGCCCAAGTAATATGGGATTCATTTTTTTGAAGAAAAAGTGACCTTGCCATTATTGCTCAAGAATGATAGGTATGTCGGTATCCTATCATCTAGTATAGTACAAATTTAGCTACTATTAAAAGGAAGAAGATAGAATCATTTCTATTGATGAGGTAGCATCATCAGTTTCCAAGACAAGCATTCATAGATTCAGCAATGGAGTTTGAACATTGCACTAATCATGGTTGTTAAGCAAGCCATGATTGACTATATTTGTTGTGTTCAACCAAAATTAACCACAATGATGATTCACAGAAATGATTTAAATAGTTATCAAATTACAAGTATGGGACTATGGGCTGATATATAAACTCCCTCAAAAGTGATGAGATCCTGGTGGCATAATATAAACTTCTCATTTTTAGCTTGTTTGTGCATATCAACTACTTTCTCATAATTTAAAACCTATTCTTTGGTGTTATCACATATAGAGACAATATGTTTTTTTAAGCTTGTGCTCTCTCTCTCTCTCTCTGTATGTGTGTGTGTGTGTGTGTGTGTAGTACTATGCCTGAAAATGCTTCCCAGAATAGTTATTGAAGTGACATTCTTATTCAAATTGCCCTTCAGCTTCCCCCTTCCTGCATTTTATTAAACTTCGGGATTAACTCTGGTGAAATGTATGTCTTATCAAGCTGAAAAATGACTACTAATCATAAACAGTGGCTCCATCTGTTTCTACTATCAGGATTAAGGCTAAAGAAACATGGAAATGAGGTGGTTTTTGTTGTGTTCAAATCCTTGGTGCTGTCTGAGCTTGATTGTTTTTTTCCCAGAGCTTCATTACCCAAACTAGTTAACATCATCAGTGCTAATCAGTAAAACATCTTCAAGAAAACAACCAAGCTCAGAGAGCATCAAGGACATCTCATTTCGACCCTGAGCTACAAATATTCTCCTTTACTGGAAAATAGGAAATAGTTGAAAAGTTGTCAGAATTTCTGTGTGGCTTTCTTGCTGCATTATGCCTAGGTTGTATATTTCAGGCTATGCTGGCTTAATCATTTATTTCTCATCTGCAACTGAAAAGAAGCAGAAATATATATGTGTATGTGATTGAGATGTGTGTGTGTGTATGTGTGTGTGTGTGATATGTAACACACACACCCTTTCATCTTTTCGCCTGTCAAATTTTATTTATTTATTTATTTTCATATTCCATAAATATGAAACACCTTGATAGCATTTCATATATAAAAATGAAGCATTTTTACCCTGATGTATACTATCCGTGAGAAATATGCCAGACCTCTGAACGTTTTGATGTCCCTTTGTATCAAGCACAGTGAAGGACTAATGATATACAGTAAATTCCTGAACAGCACTGGATTCTTGATGTTCTTTACAAAGGGGTAAGATGGGTGGCCAATACATTTTACAAATAAATTTATTTTTTGTCCCAGTATCTCTTCTTTATATTGTCTATCCATGCTGATTTCTGGTAAAATAAAACCCAGAGTTCCCAATTGAGGCACAAGTGATCAGGCTCATCATATTTGGGATATTATGCAAAGACCCTGAAATTTTGAGAAATTTATTATTCTGGGGAAGACAACAAAAGCGAAAAAGAAGATGATTACAACAAAGGGGACTATGGTTAGACTTAGGATGTGCTGGTGGAAGGTCTGAAGAACAAGAAATAAAATGTCTATGGGGTCGCTAAAAGTTGGCACTGACTTGGTCCATAATCATCATTTCTTCTTACATATCTTACATGTGTTTCTTGCTATTTGCTTCTCAGTTAGGGAAGGGGACTCCTTCCATCTCTCCATTGCCCACTTAGCAATCCATATGATACACCAATGTACTGTGTTTATCCTCTTCTGGGACAGTTTACAATCCCAATGGATTGTGGAGTAGCATTTGGCTACACATTTTTCGTTTTAGGTACAGAAAGCAGTAAGTATCCAAAAACAAAATCGGTAGTGGATTTTGGATTTCAGAGAGCAGATTTCACAAAATTTGGGAATGAGAGACTTAGTTGCCTTTCTAAGTAATAAAATAATACTCGTACATGTGAAAGGTCTTTGTAGAAATAGTGGATGGCTACAGTCCAATAATTTGGTTGGAAGTGTTACCAAGCCTGCTGTGAAAAGGCAAAAGATAAAATGAAGTGTTAGAAGACATGATGGAAGCAGTAGGATGGATGGAGGAGAGTAAGCTCACTAATTTGCTTCCTAGTGAATGGAATGGATATTTTTGTCTGGCCATGTCCCCTATGGTAGCAGTTTTGTAAGAGTGACGATGTAACATGCTCTTCAGATTACATATGTGTCCACTGGCCTCAGGCTTGCAGCTTAGCACACTGGCTCTAACCCAGTATTTCCCTATTCACATTCTCTGATCTTTACAAGTGAGAAGCTGTGCAGGAGAGGTATTTCGTTCCTGAGAACATGATAAAATTTCCTGTGTTATGACAAAGTTGTGGGCTGGAGATACCGTGTATCCTCCTGGCCAGTACATATAATCCTAATATAGTGTTCAGAAAACCTGAGCGAGTGCTGATTTCAAATATAAGTTGCACCAAAGCTGCATTTCAAAGCTGTCTATATATTTATTCTTGTAACACACTCAGTACAGGTTAGATAAGCATCGTCACCCTGGCACATTAAAATAATGAAACTATAAACAGCACTAGGGAAATTTATGCTCCTATGGTAACATGGGTGCTGGGGCAAGTGACTTTGAAAAGGCAGAATAAAAAAAAATTCTTATATGCCAGGCTTCTGATTTCTAAACCTGCATGAAGATAATAGCCTGGTTTAATATTTGCTGAGCATAACTAACACAAAAAACTTTGGACACATTTTACTTCTGCCCAATTATTCTCTAAATATCCTTCCAGTCATTACATTCATTTTTTAGCTGGGTCTAGCATTAGGCAGCAGACTCAACCTTCACATGAGCTGTTAGAAGATGGAGCATTACCGAAATGAGGCTGCCATTTAGCCTTAAAAGATGCTGTCCTGTTGCTGCTTCTTAGCTGTTCAACTAAGATGTAATGGAAAAAGAAAGGAGACAAATCTTTCATTTTGCTCATCCAAAGTCTTGTGTTGCCAAGAAGTCCATCAAAAATCTTCAGTACTGGGAAAGCTCTCTTGCAGTTTTCTGCTTGGGCTGAGGCTTGAAGCAGGCATTCCCTTTATGATTAGTTTCATGTGAGAACATACATTTTTTAATTAGTGATCCCATAAAGTTCTACTATGATTTGGGATTACACCACATCAGTTCCCAAAGGTATAAGCTATATCTCATATCCATATCTAATCCACACCTAATAGAAGACAGCAACAGTGCTAATTACAAGATGTTACCAAGTGATTGCTAATGCCCCATATCTAGGATATTGCAACCTCATGTTGGAAAGGCAATTAAGTACAGCACTAAATAGTGTACAGGAGTCATACATTTGACCAAGGAGGTTGCATGCTAATGCTAAGTATAATTTTAAAAAAATCCTGGCAAGTGACACAGCTTTCCCTGGGCAACATGAGTCTATGCCATGCTGAAGAAGACTAGCCCCTGACTCAGCAAATCTAAATAATTCAAATCAGAATGTAAACTGATTTCAAATAATTAGAAACATCTTTCTTATATTTTTTCTTCAAGCCATCTTAGTGCACCTTGAAGACTAATCAATTTATTTTCTCAGAAGCATTTGGAAAATATATATATATGGCATATTGTGTGGATGGCTATATTCTCATAATACAGTCTTTGTTTTTGTATCCATTGCAACAGCCTAATGCAGTTACATTTCTGTAAACTATTTTAAAAGTTAGCGATGCATGAAATAATTGGCAATTTGGCTGCCCTTTAATGACCTCTGAAAATTGCTAACGGAATGCTGTACAATAACAATGCTGTACAATAGATGATGATAAGGCTAGGAGAAGTTTCTCTGTCATTTTCCCATCCAAATGCAGGCAGTGTGTCATAGATTAACAGAAAGCCTTAACCAAAGTGGCCGCTGGGCGTCGCTGAGTCTCTACAGACAGGCTGTAGACCAAGAGTGTACTTGTGTGCAGGAAAGACATACTGCAAGTCCTGAAATTCACTCCTTGCCTGGCTTGTGCCCCCATCAGAAAAACTCCCCAAGGAATAGCCATCCACGGATGTCTCCATGACTTCTGGCCTTTCTTTCAAACCTTTGGCACATTATTTTGATGCAGAGAGCATTTCTGCTGGAAGAGGAAAAATAAACGATAAGACTGTTGTTCACTTGTACATCTTATCTTATTTGAACACAATCTAATTTATAAAGCTTTCCAGTAAATAAAATATTTGCTTAGCAAAATCATAGCTATGGATCTAACAAGAAAGTCACTACTGACATTTCAGAGAGACTAAAAATCCAGGAAACTTTGCTGACATACATTATTTTATTTGTTGGAGAAAAATATGGCTTAGAGAGGCTAAGGAAGATATATAACCAGATCAATTGGTTCTTGCTATTTGAGCTGTTGCAACTTTATAAATCAAAGATGCACCTTCTCTCTACTGCTATTTCTATTTTATACACTGCAAGAGCTGTGGAATTCTGATAATCTTTTATTCATACAAGTGAAAAGAAGTGCCCAAATATTGGTGTTAAAATGGTAGAAAAGGTATCTATTATCTTTAATAGCTGTACAGGAGAGAGAAGCTTAAAAAAAAGCATTATTTTTTGTCCACAGTGTTATACTTTAGCAAGCTATCCAATGCACTGTTAGTTATTTCTTACATATTTCAAGAATTGCAGTGTTTCTTTCTAGAACATCAAATACATTGTTCAAGCAATCCATTGAAAGTGGATTTCACCATAAATTCATTTATTTTGTCCTTGGATTAAAGGGCAGTCATACAAGCACAATAACATAACACAAAGGAAGCTTTTGGAGAGCATATCAAGTATGGTGAAGGTAGATGAGAATTTAGACTAGAGATCCCGAGAGGCTTAAAAGGATTAGCTGAGCTCTATAATCCCCCACCTTGTAGGATCAATTTCTGAAAGAATCACAATGTGAACTGAGATAATTATTTTGATTTTGTCACTTAGGCCCATGTTTCCTTTGAATTTTAAACTCAGAATATTGGCAAAAGGCAGTACTGTATACAATAAAGATAACATCAAATCAGAGGTGGGATTTTTTCCCCCAAAACAATGCACTGAATTCAATATGTTTATTTTAAGTGGTTGGACTTAATATTTCAATTGTAAGTAAGACAATCTGGAAAAAACATGGTTGCAATAATCTGATGATCTTTTGATAATCTACTACAACTTTTCTGAAATGAAGGATTTAAGCATCTGTAGGGCAATTATACGGGCAAGGAATTTAGGAAGCGGTCCAGCACACTGGGGAGCATTACATTAGAATTGGGTAGATTTTGCGATACATAGGTTTTTGACATATGTCTCAGGCAGTGTCATTTTTATTCATTTCTGATCTCTTAAGATAATGGGAAGAATTAATTTTTATGAATTATGAATCCAGATTTTTTTTCATTGACTTGAAAAATGATTTTCATTGTTCTAAATCAAATGTAGGAAGTTAGCACCCACCCCTCTCCTAGAAAAATAAAATATCCTGGGAAATATTTAAAAAGGCAGACTATTTCCCGTAAAAAGGGTAAAGTAGAAACTCAGAGAGGCAGAAAATCAGCCCCTCCACCTTTGTCAATGGGTGGGCCATTAAGGCCTGGGCCAGAATACTTTACATAACAAATATCTCCAGGTAAAACTATAACAATTGCTCAAAAGCCCTTTCAGTGCATCATCATCCAGCAAGGCTCAACCAAGCCTGGAACTCAGGACAGCCTACAAAGTTGCCCCTGCATGGCCCCATGGGAGTCTGACAACCAATCAAAATACAATATCCAATTCAAATCCCAACAAAGGTGATAAAACCCAGGCACTCTCAGCATATCAGTCCTTCTTGATCTTCTCTTTTCACCTTGGAGCATGTGATCATTCTTTTCCCTTTGGAGCTCTAAGCCATGTGGTCCTGTCCACCATTAAACCTTCCAAACAGCCTCCATGTTTCCAGTGTCTTTTTTCCCACTTGGAACTGAACCCAGAAGGATATTTCTTCCAACACAAATGTAGCTCCAATATTGTGAAGGTTCTCAGACTATCCTTTGTTAGTAAACTTTCCATTGACTTTATTGCAATTCAGGAGAGAATAATAGGTGTTCCTTGAAGATCTCGCCCCATAGATAAGGGCCCCTTTGCCATGGATATCCTGACAATCTCTGCTGTTTATTAGAGAAATACAATAAGACATTTCTAGGCTTGGATCCCTGATGAGAAGTAGAGTTACCAGCTTAGTAATATAACCCAGTTTTCGCAACTCCAGCAAGTTTAGAATGTGTGAACTTCAGTTCCTAGAATTCCACATGCCAGCTAGGGAATCCTGGGAGTTGAAATCAAGTTCTGATGTTGAGAAAAATTGATGTAAGCAATAAAGCATTCCTTACCTGAGGTAGAACATGAAGTTGTTTCTAATGTTGAAATTAGTGCTTTGGGAGTTCCATGCCTCAACATATTTTGGGGTGACATATAGAATGGCATTTTTTATGGACCCACGTGCTTCCTCATTTGGAAGCAATTTATTTCAGAAAAGACCTGCTTGGATTAATATAGTTTCTCATCAGACATGAGAGAACATACAAGAGAGGACCAAGAAATTAAACCAGATCCTGCTACTTTTAATTTGTACCATTTATATTTTATGCACATGCACATACAGAATCTCCCACATAGCAATAAAATAGTTACAAATCTGGGGAAAGTCCTGAGAATGGATATATAGGATATCTAATATTTAAACAATTCTTAAGCAGCCCAGTTTGGAATAAATATTAGAGTCTCAGCTGGTAGTTAGAAGGAATAGGACTATTTTTCGATGGCATTGTCTTTCAGGAATTCTCCCTCAAGGGAAATCAGGCCTGACATGTCCTTGGGCAGAATGAGATGACTGCCTCACGCAAGGGAGCGGGTGGAAAGAAGGCAGAATAAGGCCATTCTTGGATGTTCCTATTGAACTTCCTTCTGAGGTCCATCTGCTGTCTTGGAGAATCGAGGATCAAGCTCTGTGCCATCTAAGCAAGGCTGCTGCCCTTAGGTGCAGTTCTGATTCCTGGCCAATTCCTCATCTGGAAGTAAAATTAAGATGTAGACCGATCAACTCCATACATAGAATGGGAGGGAGTTTTCTTGAGGTAATCCTAAATAAATCCTATATGACCTATTCCCCTCTCCATCTTCATAAGGATACAAGAGTTGCAGTTTACACAAAAAATAAATCGGGAAACATTTAGGTTACTTGGATGAATAATTTCAAACTATTTTTAAAACTGCTGCTACATTGCTTTGTATCCATTAATCATATCTGGTTGGAATTAATAACCTTAACTGTTAGTGCTTACATGCCACAAATGTCCCTAATAAACACTTTCCATTATTTTTTACTCCCTATCGGCTGCTATTTTCTCCTCCTGCAAAAATGTTTTTAAAATGTTATTGGTAGATCTATCATTCTTCCATTCTCAGGATGTATTTGAGGGTGAAATCTTACTGGCTGTTTGTGGCATTAACCCCCTCATGAAAAATTAAAAAAACACAGCTTACATACATGATATATATGGGTGCACGTCTGTTTATACATACATAAGTGCTTACACTGAAGTTCCAAATTTTTAAATAATTAGGCTAATGATATAGAAGCAGTTTGCCACTGGTTTCTGCTTGTTTTTTTTTCCAACTTCTCAATGTAGCCAATAGTCCTGGGATTTCCTGGTCAAACAGAACCACAACATGAATTATTATAATACTAACAATTATGACAAGGTTAACTTCTGTGCCTGCTTAGTCTGCTATCTATGTTATTTTATCAGTTTCAAGCCCCTGCTTTTCCTTCTTCTTATAGTTCTAGTTTTTTACATTTGGGCATGGACTAGACAGATTTTGAAAAAGGACAGTTTTCTGTAGTCTACTGCCTTTTGTATAAATTGGAACTACAACTCTCAGAATTCCTTTCTGAGGAATTGGCTGGAAATTCTAGTTACATTAGAAGAAAACTATATTGGGGAAGTCTGAAATAAGATACCTTAAAATAAAATAGGGAACTGCCCTCTGAAAGCCCTTCAAATAGAGGATTGTTAAATAGGACAACCAGCCACCCTAGTTGAATGTAGCTATAATATACAAATGAGTATGCGAAAACACATGGATGTTTAAGCATGCTGGAATGCACTGCCTGGTGCTTCCCACTGGTGAGGCTTATTTTGAAGTATTTCCAATCTGTGTTTTATAGGAACATATGGAGAGGCTTGCTGGCTTACACCAAGTAGTTTGTCAGTGTTCTATATTTTACTTTGGCCAATCACAGTCAGAACACAGAAGCTATCATTCCAACCAGTGGTGGGATTCAATTTTTTTTACTACTGGTTTTGTGGGCGTGGCTTGGTGGGCGTGATGTGGCTTGGTGAGCATGACAGGGGAAGGGTACTGTAAAATCTCCATTCCCTCCCCACTCGACTAACCTGCTTTCCAGCTCCATTCTCCTGTGTAGGGCAACAAAAGAAAACCCAGCCGATCAGCTGGGACTCGGGAGGCAGAGAATAGATGGGGGCGGGGCCAGTCAGAGGTGGTATTTGCTGTTTCTCCGAACTACTCAAAATCTCCACTACTGGTTCTCCAGAACTGGTCAGAACCAGCTGAATACCACCTCTGATTCCAACTACAGCTACTACTCGACTTACGACCACAATTGAGTGCCAAATTTCTGTTGTTAAGTCAGACATTTGTTAAGTGCCCCATTTTATGATCTTTCTTGCCACAGGGGTTAAGTGAATCACTGTGTCAGGATTCTGGCAGTTACCTCAACTCATAAAATATTTTCTATACATGTTTTATAGTTGTCACACTGCAGTTGTTAGGTTTGCAACATGGTTGTTAAGTGAATCCGGTTTCTTCATTGACTTTGCTCATCAGAAGTTTGCAAAAGGCGATCACATGATCCCGGGACACTGCAACTATCATAAATATAAGTCAGTTGCCAACCATCTTAATTTTGATCATGGGGATGCTACAATGGTCATAAGTGATCAAACGGTCATGCCACTTTTTTCCAGTGCCTTTGTAAAAGTTGAACAGTCACTAAATGAATGAGGACCAGTAGTGGTATTCTACTGGTTCGGCCCAGTTCTACTGAGCCGGTAGTGGTGATGAGCAGCGGAGACCGAACCGGTTCTCTCCACCGCTCTGCTGTTGGGCCCACCCGCCTGCCAGTTTCCATACACACCTTTATCCTCTGAATTTGAAGTGCAGCTGCTTTGCACGGCACAGTAGAGTGCCACGCGGCAGCTGCTGAAGCAACTGGGAGAGTGCAGGCTTGCAAGAGGTGAGTTAGAACACCTCTGCGCCTATGCAAGGTACATGTTTGGCACGCACGTGCAAAGTGTGTGCACGCGCGCAAAGCATGCCCACCAAGTCACGCCCACCGAACTGGTGGTAAAAATATTTGAATCCCACCACTGATGGGGACTACCTGTACTGGGTTTCAGAGGCAGATAGCTCAGAAGGCAGCCATTAAGTAACCTGTAGTCACCTAGGAGAGAATAATACAGGTAGTTCTTGACTTACAGCCATTCATTTAATGACCGTTAGAAGTTACAATGGCACTAAAAAAGTGACTTATGACCAGACCTTGCATTTAAGACCTTCACAGCATCCTCATGGTCAGATGATCAAAATTTGGGTGCTTGACAAGAGGCATGTATTTATGATGATTGTAGCATCTTGCAGTCATGCGATCGCCATTTGTGACCTTCCTAACTGGCTTCCGATAAGCAAAGTCAATGGGGGAAGGCGGATTCGTTTAACAACCATGTAGGGCTCACTTAATAACTGCAATGATCTGTTTAACTACTGTGGCAAAAAGATCCTAAAATTGGGCATGGTTTACTTACTACTTTGCTTCGCAATGGAGATTCTATCACAATCCATATTGTGGTTGTAAATCAAGGACTACCTGAATATCTTTAACCCCTCCCCTACATGCATAATGTAAAATATTCATTCTTATTAAAAGCAAGGCAATTCTTCTTGCCAAATATATAGCAGCACGTATATATCAGAAGCTAACCTTTATTGATCCATAAGGAAAGCTTGTTTTTATTATTCCTTCTTTCAACTGGCCAAAAATTGTTTAAATGGACAAGTGTAAAGTGGTGTATCTGTATATTGATGAAAACAAAGCCACTACCCAATAACAAATTCTACCTCTAATGTAAAGCAGTTAATTCCCTTCTTGGCTATAAGGAGGGGAAGTCCCTAAAGAATTAATTAGAGTTCCCCTTTTCTTCTATGCATCATAATATGCCAGACGTTATTTGCTATTGGAAATTCAGGATCTTATCAGATACAGAAGTTCAGCTGCCCTGCTCTTTTTCAGCTGTCAGAACAGATTACTCATAATAAGAATCTGCCATTTGTTCCCTGGTTAACTGAGCTTTTTTCATTACTTTTTTCAAAATTTGTATGTGCTCAAACACACACACACATTAACATTCACACACACAATTATTTTTATTTATTTAGGAAATTTATATTGCCGTCTATTGACACATGGCAACTCAAGGCAGATTACAAGAATATAAAACCTCATATAAAAACATTAAAACTATTAAAAGAGAGAATCAGATAATAAATTAATAAAATAATATAATAAAATAATCCCCCACTCCCCACCCCGGTGACAACACATCACACTAGCCATTTAAGGGGCTCCATCCTGCTCTGGGTTCCCCAGGCCCTCCGGCAGAACCAGATCTTTAGCACCTTCCGGAAAAGTGTTAGAGTGGGGGTCATTCTAATCTCTGGGGGAATTATGTTCCAGAGAGAGGGAGCCACCATGGAGAAGGCCGTTCTTCTGGGTCCCACAGGTGTATCTCTCTAGGGGATAGGATCCACAATATTCCTTGCCTCCCCACTCTTGTGGGCCAGGGAGATGTGACCGGCAAGAGATGGTCCCTCAGATACCTTGGTCCCAAGCCATGATATGAAACAATATGAAGCAATATAAATCTTTCTAATATGTGACACCTTTATTTTAATGTGTCTTAGAGGTATGGCCGCTATGCAGACTTCAATAGCAAGGAGAAATTCATGAAATGTGTCTTGTTGAGATGATGGGAGCTATCCCAAGCAGCTTTTAAAAGGGTTGATGTAATTATGAAAAATCTTGATTTTCTCCTAGTTTTCCTCTGCAGAATTAAACATCAAGGAGAAATAATTAGAAGCTTAGTATATTATAGACCAGGGGTGTCAAATTTGATTTCATTGAGGGCAGCATGAGGGTTGTGTTTGATCTCAGGGGGCCGAGGTGGGCATGGCCAGCTTGACATCACTCGTGTTGGGGGTGCCTATGGTGGCCCAAGTGCTCTGCCAGCAAAAACGGAGTGAGCTCTGTTTTCAGCTGCAACAGCCTCCCGCAACCCTCTGACAATGAAAATGGAGCTCCAGAGGGCCGCCCTGATCCCTCCCAAGCTTCGTTTTTACTGGCAGAGGCACTGCTGGCCAGTTTTTCACTGTTTCCAGGTTAGCCCCTCTGGGCCAGATCAAAGGACCCTGCAGGCCAGATCCACCACCACCCGGGCCTTGAGTTTGACACCCCTATGTTGACAATCATGACCCTTTGGGTCATTGTTTCAGATATATTTCCCTACCTAAACAGAGAAACCACAGGCGGGCAAAAAATCACTGGGAATAGAAACTTCTGACTTCCCACTGGCTTCTCCACTGATTTTCCTGATAGGAAGCCAGCAGGCAGCATTGAAATGATAATCTGGTGACCGTGGGTGATTTTTT
This sequence comes from Laticauda laticaudata, assembly GCA_004320025.1. Lineage (NCBI taxonomy): Eukaryota > Metazoa > Chordata > Lepidosauria > Squamata > Elapidae > Laticauda > Laticauda laticaudata. Next base: position 5,166 of record BHFT01000948.1, on the reverse strand, counting down.
GCAACATTGTGGTATTATAGCGCAGCAGCACTGAAATGGTCATAACTCTGTCAATTTTTTATCCATTGGGAATCAAGGATCCTGGATTTTGGATGCATTCTGCAAGCCAATTTGAGGTATTTTGATTCAAAAATTGTTGCCTGTGATGAACAATTTCACCAAATGGAGAGTTGGAAACAATCAAACAGGCACAAGAGTTTTAGTAATATATAGATTTCTAAAATATTGATTTGATATTCAGCTATAAGTCCTTCACTTCCTGTAGGATTCAGCTGAAGATTTAAGGGTATTTTGACTTTTCTTGCTTTTGGGGGAATTCCTGGAAAAGTAGCGAGTTCACTAACTTTGCATGTAATTGGCTGTACCTTTTTGAATTCACAATCCCAAAGCCTTGCTTTTCTCAGGATTTAAACTACAAGTTGGCTCCAAATTGCTTCTTTGATCCTCTTTTATAGCTGGAGGGCACCAAACTGAACAGACGTTGATTGTTTATTGATATCTCATCACAGAGATTGGACAGAGATTCTCAACTAAAGGAACATTATCATTTTATGGCTAAATTCTTACAAGGCCATTTCTTACCACAGTCTGGCCAAAGTAGCAACAAGTATGCTTACCTTATAGGAGACATTTATACATAATGTAGAAAACAATTTGATAATGGACAAAATGAGGGGAAAAACATATATCATAAGCAGTGCCAAAGAAACTATTTGAAAGAAAATGAAGTCATCTAATTAATTTTTGGTTAATTGGTAGGACTCCACATTTACTGATTTTTAAAAGTGATGAGTATTGGAAGCATTTTAAAATATTTTCTTATGATCATTGCATAAAACCATAAAACCTAGAAATGATAAAGCATCACTGCAAAAATAAATATATTAAATAAGTGTCATTTTCTATGTAATAATTGGATTATAGTATCCATGGGGTTGAATCTGCCAACAAATTTAAATCTTCAACAACCCTTCTTGGTTTTAGCTTGATTCTGCCATTTTAGCAAATTATTGATGTGTGATGTGCATAGATTATGTAGATCACAGAATCTGCTCCTTATTTCATGATAATTGCTTGTTGTACAAGTGCCTGAATACTGGCCTCCAAAGCCCTGATCAACTCTCCTCTAAAGCAGTTTAGAAATTATTCCTGTTTAAAGTTTGTATGTGCAATTTGCTATCGGTGCAATATTTCTGCAGTAGGCAGGTATACTTTTATTGAATTACAACTGATAAGGTAGTTTCATATTTTCAAAAGCTTGCTGAAAGCAATTACTATATAGTAAATCACACTAGATTTCAGATTGGGAGAACTACTTCTACATTCCACATCAACTACAGAATCAATGCATGATCCATAGAAATATTAGTTTAGCAAGGTCTGAGGCAGAAAAAGATCAAAATTAAAAACGCAAAACTTACCAACTTATAGAATCCAGGAGACTTCTGACTGCTTTGAGGGAGTTTCTAGTTGCTATTACTGAAGATCTCATTGAGGTGTTAATGTTATTATGGAATGGTAAGGCAAGAAGATGTTAATAGATTGAGTATACACCATCAAGTTGTTTTTATTTCCTATGGAATACATAGATATTCCTTTTCTTCTCTTTTGAGGCAAGATGTGCCATCATGTAATTGTCACCAGTACTCCCTGCTCCATTTTAAGAATTGATAAGGTTCCTGGGAACCAAAGGTTTTTGACTGAGACAAGTATCTATCTCCTTTTGAGCATGGGAGCAAATACTTGTAAACAGTAAGAGATACCCTGATTTAATTTCATAGATTGAGTTTAAGCTCATAGGTGGCAAATTCATTAAAAGTAACAAGGCTCTTTTAAAAGAGGGTGCATAAGGTACCAAAAATAAAGGTAGAAGAAAGGCATACATAGTAGTGCTGCATATTTTTGCCCCAACCTTCCATTAAAAGACATAGTGCAATACTTTAAAATGAGGAAAAATCAGATTATATCAAAGACTATTTCTGTTTTTGATAATTTCTCCCATATATTTTGTTTTAATTATCACTTTGACTTTCCAGCACTCCAAATAATTATTTCTAGTTTAACATCCTTTTTTTCATTCTAAAGCAAACTTTTCTCAAGAATACATTGGTATTTGATGATATATATTTATACATTACTGGAGTAAAACAATCTTGAGTTTTCAGAAGTGTGACTAATCATGGTATTTACAATAATCTGAATTTGTACAATTTTTAGCAGCCAATGAGTAATACTTTGAATATTGATTAACCTGGATATTGATTAAAAAGGGCTTTGAGATTTATTAATAAAGGTTACAATTTTAAAGTTCTTTTCCTAGATCTTTTTTCTGAAGAATCTTAATAAGTAATATCCATTTTATTTCTGACTTGCTTTGTAATTCTAGAGAAATACATATGTACAACATATTGTGTTGTGTTGTATAGTACCACTTCCTTTTCATCTGATGGCTGTGTTAGTATATTTTATGACTGTGTTCCCATGGCTATCTTTATCCACGTACCTGAATATTTGTAGCCTTGTGGAACTCACAGAACAATAAATCATAAAATTACCATAAACCATAAACTGATCATGTATGCTGAATTTGTAGAAAATGCCAGGCTAAAAATGTGACTGATGAGTTTGTGGTTCAGCAGGGCACACACACACACAATATAAGGGGATTAAAACTTGACAGGTGAAGATTGACTGAACTACTGGGCCTTGAAGATTAGGGGTTTAATTTTCATCACATACATATTTTGCATTTTGGGATGTAGGAAAGGACGTTGGACATACATATCCTTCTCCAAATCCACTGTTGTTCCTCCTCCTCCTCTAGATGGTTGGGTAAGTGTCACTGCTGCTTCGCTATGATTGGTAATGATTGCAAGTAGAGGGTTTTTGAAAAATTATTCATATATTTATATTATTGGGGCAAGGCCTTCAGATGGCTATGTATATAGCCTGGGATTGAGACTATTGATAGATTAATATTCTGTTCCTCTACATGTCCTGGTTTGCCAGCTCATTGTAATGCAATGGGATGTTCCTAAGAAGCAAAGATATGGAGCCAGGTGATGCACGATTCAGGTTGGAAAAGCTGAACAACTTTGGATGTACTAATATTGTTTGTTATAAATCCTATGCCCTCGAATCACTCTTGACTCCTGGCAACAACATGACAAAGCTATACAATTTTCTTGGCAACATTTGCAGGATTAATTTGTTATTGTTTCTTCCTAGGCTGAAAGAGGGTGATTTGCTGAAAGTCATCCAGCTGGTTTTGTGCCTCCAGTAGGACGAGACCAGTCACTTGGTTTCTAGGGCAATACTTTTAATAACTACACCAAATTGTCTATTAATGGTGATAGATTGTGCAGCTAGTTCAAACCCTTTAGGGCATCTAGTAGCTGATGTTGCTATGCAAAGGGGGAAATATCCAAAGATGCAGAGTCTCAAGGGGAACATAGAATATAAGAAGCATTACCATGGAAAAACTCAGTATACCTATAGATGAGTCACATATTGACATCTTAGGCATTAATGAATTGAAAGGGAATTAATCTGATACTTTCAATCAGAAGAATATAATATTTACTACCAGGACATAAAAAAGGGATAGTGTCATTTTCATAGTCAGAAAGAATATAGCAAAAATACTTGGCTACAATACAGCTGATGATCAAATAGCATTCATTAGACTTTTTTTATATAATATGCAGAGAATCTCTAACAGGATTTCAAGATTATTGTCAGTCCTTTAAAGCAGTCAGGGTCAACTATGGCAGGATTTCTTTCACATATAGTGAAATTCTCTACAATATGGGATGTCAACATCCAAGATACCTTAGAAAATAATATTTATAGAAATCTTTAGTATTCATATATGAGAGCACTCTAGCAATTACCAAGTTAGGAGGTTAAACAGATCAATGGAATATCTATAGAAATATGGCAAGCAACAGAAGAAGGATCAGTGAAGGTTCTAACCATGCTATGCCATCAAAGGAGAATAATATATAAGAGTCAATAGACTGGAAGAGGTCAATTTACATATCAGAGAAAGAAGACCTAACACAATATTCCTAACTTCACGCACGAGCAAAATAAATAATGCTTAGATTCATCGAACCACAACCAGAGCCCTATAAGTCCAAATGTGCTTCACAGATTACAGAAAGGCTTTCAGTTATGTCAACCATGTGAAATTATGTGATATCCTTGGAAAGATGGGAATCCTGGAACATCTCACAGTCCTAATATAAACTTAATCATGAAGCAACAGTCCAGACAGAATGTTTTATGGAATATAAATAAAAATAAATACTTTATATCATAAAAATATTGGAAATATTGAGATACAGAAGGAACATTTTATCAAACATGGTGGTCAATCTAAAAGCTCAGAAGAAATACACCATTATGTTAAAAAAAAAGGTTGAATTAAAACCTTGACTTCTACTAGGAATTGTTCATAGAAGAACAAATAAATAAGAACATTTTAAAAAAGATATATACTGATGCTCATGAGGAAAAATTTGGTCCAATATTTTGTTAGCAATATCAATATCTGACAGTATCAGACTGGGAAACCACACTCGAGGAACATCTAGCAACAACAAAATTAACAGGATGCATTCAGAATATAAACTGGACTAAATTTAAACAAAAATAACTCCCTTATATATCATATAACAATCGAAACTAGGATATTAGTGTGTGGTTTTTAATTGACCCCAATTAGCAAAAATTTCAGTGTTTATGAAAGTACTGAAACTATCACCAGCTATTACAATGAGAGAAAATTTAAAATTGCAGTTTGCAATATTGTTTACTGATTATTTTGTAATTAAAAAAAAAAAAATAACCCCACCCCCATTTTTCTTTTACATGATTACCTGCATGTAGTGGGTGCATATAGTGGGACTATCAATGTTAAAATCTAATATAATATAACATAATAATTAATATAGTACATGTTCTATATAAACAGACTCCTAATAGGCTATTCCTATTGGACAACAAATCACCGACGCTGATTGGCTACTTTTCTCGACGCCAATTGGCCAATCATAGCAGGGCTATGATTGTCCAATTCGAGTGGCGGGAAAAACAAGTAGCCGTCATTGGACACTAGCCGCGAGCAGCTCTCTATAAAAAGAGCTGCCGTGGCTCCTGGTT
>BHFT01000947.1:0-12396 GCA_004320025.1 Laticauda laticaudata | reverse complement strand
CTGTGATGGCCTCAGCCACTGTGATATTCAGTCTGTTTAGTAGCTTGCTTTGGAGTGTAGCGTCCTTCAATCTGAGGACCGCGCAGTCTCTTATGGCTTCGTCCATGTTGAGAAACTCACAGGCTCCTCCGATGTCTTTGAGGGCTGCTGTGAAATCTCTGATGCTCTCATCTTCTCATTGATCTCGCTTATAGAATTTGTGTCTTTTAATAAGATTGGAGACCACAGGCACGTAATGGGTTCGTAGCATTCGGTTTAATGCTGGCCATGCCATTTGTTTTATGTCCCGCGGTTTGGCTAATGCCTTGGCCATCTTGAAAATGGTAGGGCCACAATGCGTGAGGAATATGGCTCTCTTCCTCTGGTCGGTTATTCCTTCTAGCTCACTGCTTTTTAAAAACATCAGGAAGCGGTCAGTGTATGACTCCCAATCTTCTTCGGCTGGGTTTAACAGTGCGGGTGGCGCATTGTTACCAGCCATTTTGGTTGCTCGGTTCTTGTCGCCGCGTGCTTCAGTCTTGCTCTTCTAAGATGATCCCACCTTCGTCGCCAGTGTTCTGTCCTGGGAATAGAAGTACTCGAGACTGGTGTTCATCAAACAACTCTTTTTTATAAACCAACTCAGTGACTTCGTAACAGAACATTGCCGGAGCCGCGGCAGCCCTTTTTACAGAGGCTGCTCACGGCTTGTGGCCAATAACAGCTCTTTAAGATTTCCCACCATCAGATGGGCCAATTGTAATGGTACTTTATTAACCAATCCTATTGCGGCCTGCTCGGCCAATCAGATTAAAGTATTTGGTGTATTCTAATTCTTATACACAACAGTAGTCATTTTGGGAATAAGCAAGCCCTTTCATTCCCCCCACCCCCAGGAGCATTTTATGAACCAATAAGTTACTCCATGACAAGAATCTTGTGAAACTGTTCAAAATATATTCAATTTAAGACAATGTATTTCCCATATTTTCTTCCTTCTTTTAATAATGCTATCAGATTTGGACTATGTCCAGGAGAACCACTGAGTAGAGACCAATACTAGAATTTTTGATGTCTTCTCTAGTAGCAACTCTGAAATCAGTTTTTTCTCAAGAATATATTTGATGAATAATTTCTATTTGGGCTCTGTCACTTTCATATGTATTCAATAAGTAGTTTATTCTGGTTTTTTAATGTATTTATTTTGGATGGCACTTACTGAACATAAACAATTTAGCTTGAGTCTAAATCTTTAGCCCAAGTAACAAAATATATTTTATTGAAGCTTCAAAATCATTAGAAATGGGAAAGGGAAACAGACTATTGACTTCCTTTCTCTTTTCCCTTCTTCTTGTAGTTGACCTTTGAACATTAGCTTTGAATTCCAAAATGTATTAGAAATCAGGACAAGGAAGCAAAAACAAAATCTGTTTTATGTAATTTGCATCACTATATAATTAAACTGTATTAAATCAATCAAATAATGTTAATATATTCTCTGTAGCTTTAATAATTTCCCCCTTATATCTTATTAAAAAGTCATAATGTGTTAGCAAATTTTAAAAGGGCTCTGAATGGAGCCAAATGTTCTGCTTCTCTGATCTAACTGGTCTTTTTTCTTTTAAAATTGCAACACTTCTCATAAATTGCCCATATTATGAAGTCTCCAGCTATATATCAAGGCTTGGATCAAAACACAAAGAAAAAAAAGCGGGGAGTATAACTGATAGTAAAAGGGCATTTGACCAATAAAGTGAGTAACTGAAAGAGGAAATGCTCAAAATATTTTTTAAAGTTTGAAACTTGAGGTAGCGGACATTCCATGTTTCCTGGTATAAATTCCTTGTCGAATCAAATGTGGGATATTATGAAGGGAATAGAGAATTGAATACAGAAAAGCAAAGATATTAGCCTGGCAACCAAATGTAGATTATCCACTACATTGAGTTCCCCATAGCAACCTAATGTTGTGAAAGTTGGACTTTACAAAAGCAAGGCAGGAGGAAATTGACTTGTTAGAGCTGTGGTGCTGGAGAAGCCTCCTGTATATTCCTTGGACAGCAAAGGTAACTCACAAGCAAGTACTGGAGCACATAATACCAGACATGTCACTGGAACACAAAATCATGAAACTGTCCCTCACTTATGGTCATGTCATGTGAGGGAATTCACTGGAGAAAGCAGTTGTGTTGGGAAGAGTTAGCAGGTAAAAGAAAACTAGACTGCCAGAGGAGACAATCGTTGGACACCATCAAAGCTGACACAAGCCAGAACATAGAACAAATAAAAGTAGTCGTGCAAGATCAGAAGATGTGAAGAGACCTGGCCCTTAGAATATTCAAGAGTTGGACGTGAATGAATGGTTATCATCATCATCATCATCATCATCATCATCATCATCATCATCATCATCATCATCTCACCTTCTGAAGACTGATGGCATATATTGTGTTAACGTCTTACATTAGGATACTTACAGTGCATTAAGAAAGTATTCAGACCCCCCTTCACTTTTGTCAATTTTGTTATGATACATTAATAAGAAAAAAATGAATTTCAACAACTGTAGAATAGGCTGCAGCATAACAAACTTGACAAAAGTGAAGATGTCTGAATATTTTCTGAATGAAATGAATGTGAAGGATCGGTGTTTTTATTTTTTATGTATTTTTTATAATGTATACCAAAGATGGCATTTAATTTCATTGTTCGAGATGCAATGACAATAAAGTAAATTATAAACTATGCTTCCCTATGTTAATATATTTCCAAAAGCAAACTACTGCCTGGGTTCTTAATCAGGGGAAGATAACCAATTCCAGAATAAAATAAACACTATATTTAGCACTCAGAAGAAAGCCTTCGGCAATAGGTAAATAGTGGGTAAATTGGATAGACCTATGAGAACTGAAATATAACTTAAAAGGGCACAATCCTTATCCACACAAAGATTCAGTACAATAAGACGTGAGGATTCTATCATTATAGTCAATCTCAATTAAAGGTATAAACATCTTGTAGCGTTGATTTCATGGTCTGTTCTACTTAATGGGGATGACAATAAACTTGCAAGCCTGATTGTGTGGACCTCCTCCTCCTGCTTATGGTTCATTGTATTAGGGAGGTATCTGTCTCAGCTGCTTCAAAATGTTAACTGGAGATTCTGGACTGAAAAAAAATGTTTAACTCTTATCACTTTGGCAACAGAACATACCTGTATCAAATCAGTGACATTTCTACATTTTGCCTTCTGTACTTGCACATAATTCATTGGTTTATAGAATACCTCCAAAAGAAAACTGCCAGTCATAAAGTTGGATACACTCTACACATTGCTTCCATGTTAAGCCCATGTCACACTGCACCAACGGATGGAAAGAGGATGTAAAATGGAGAAAAACGTTTGCCATCTGTTGGTTAACGCGATGCATCCGTTCTGTACTCACTGCGTGCGTGATTCATGCGTTCTATCCGTCCAGCATCAGTCTACTGAGATTTCATCCACTCAAAAAGTTTTGAGCTGCACAAAACTTTTTTCGAAGAACTTTCCGCAGCATCAGTTCTACTCTGCAAACACATACGGGACAAAAAACATTCTACATCCGTTACACGTCCGGCTGTATCCGTCGGCATCCGCTGCGCGCATCACACAACATCCCAATCTGCTCAGCGAAAATGACACACGGAGGAAGCGAAACGGAGGCGAACAGACGCACAGCGTTAGTTTAGCACGGACATAGAAAGGATGTAAGCGATGCAGCTCGCAATAAAGCATTAAAATGGAAAAAATTGTTTGTATTAGGGGACGTATCTGGATATTTAGGATGTCTGGAGGATGTCTAGAGAATGCAGAAGGACACCTAGTGGAAAACCTATATTGTCCTATTAAAAAGGGGGAAAATCACCTGGATCTCACTTTCAGTCCAGCAGCCCCTGGTGTGCAGACCTCTTCAGCCTTGCTCTGCTCTTCCAAAGCATCCGGTCATCCTCCACCATGAATCATCGCACACTTCTTTCGTTAGCCGCCATCATTTTCTACAGCAGTGCCAAGCCCTCTACAGGCTCTTTCTCTTCATGCAAGAAAAGGAGGTGTCCAAGAAGTGTCTGGTCTGAAGATGGATCACAAGAAGAGCCGAGTATGTGACTGTATGACAAGCTGAATGGTGGAGATGAGAACAAAGACCCTTTGCATTACCAGCACTTATGAGGATGCACCAGCCATGTGACACGGTTGTGGAGCGGCTAAGCACCCAGGTTGACCAAGCCAAGAACACCAACTTCCGGCCCAGCCTGGATCCTGACAGAAGTGGCACTGATCTACTCGCACCCTGGCCTCGCAACCACGTACATGCACGTATATCATGCAGTACGGGCTGCAGCAAAGTGCGCTGCAAGCACAGCTAACCATCAGCAAGTGGTCAGAGAAGTGGTGCAGCATCATCAAAAAGCAATATCTGAGGGCTCCTCCAGTGCCCCTCCACTGAAGAAGGCTGGGAAGAAAATTGCAGAGCCAGTGCGTATCAGCAAGAGGACTTCCCCCACACCGTTGGAGCCATAGATGGGAAGCCATGTGGCCTGCAAAGCCTCCAGCCAACTCAGGTTCCACTTATCACAACTTACAAGGTCTTCTTCAGCATCAATCCTCTTTGCCCATCTTGAGCTGATACAAGTTCATCTACATCGATCTCTCAGGAACAGTTCAGCTTCAGATCCAGGTATACAATGCAGTGACTTCAAGGATGGCTGTGGAACGCAACCTCGATCATGTGTTTTCCAGATCCAGACCCCCTTACCCAATGACACACAAAATGTGCCCTACTCATCGTTATGGTTATGACGCCCTTCTCCCTCCAAACCTAACCAACACATCAAGCCCTACAGTGCCTGATACCTCACCCGTGAAGAGGGATCTTCTAACTACAAGCGCTGTCCAGGCAAGACGGGTGTGGAGAACGCCTCGGCATCCTGAGCCACAGGTCTTCCATACTTTCACCACCATTGCAGCAATCGCCCAAGAGACCGTGAGGAACATTGTGAGAAGTGCTTGCATTCATGTGCACCTCTACGTGCAGAACAGCTCTAAACGATCAGGATCCAGGCACACCCCCAGCCAACTCGTGACCCCACGTCAGCATATCGCAAGGCAATAACAAAAGGCGCTCGGACCCCCAACACGTAGGGCAATGGAACACGCACGAGAATGTGTGAATGGAGCAGGGCGAACCTGATAGATACTGTGGATGTCCCAGCCCCACAAGAGCTTCACGTAGGGAAGAAGCCAGCGCAACCTCCTGAAACACTGGTTTGAACTCCCCAGCTGAAGCAGTGGAGTGCAAGAACAGAATGGTAGATCTTAAATGATGCTTCCTTGATGCTTGTCTAATCACACTGATAGCATTGTGCAGATCATACTGAGTGTCCCTACATTGCAAGGCATTTAATTAAAGAGCTCTGTTTATGTTGAAATGTGTTGATGAATGATGAAATTGTTATTATAATAAAGGCCCAAGGTGTTGTACCTGGAGGGGGACCACACAGCTCCCACTATGCTTGCACTGGAGCTTGCTATCTATCCCAGCAGCTATTTACCCATCCCCACAGCTATTACACCGTCCCACAGCAATTACCCATCACCAGTACCCTGCCATCCCACTGCTACTCCTTACCCATCCCACAACTATACTCACCCACAGGTTATCCCTGCCCATCCCACTCTATCCATTACCCTCCACAGCTAATTAACCCATCCTTACAGGTATTCCGCTGCCCATCCCCACTGCTATCCTAACACCCACCCCACAAGCAGTGCAAAGGCTTAAACCATTTCTAAAATTGCCACCAGACTTTATTTACTAAAAGAACTGAACCAGTGTGTCGAAGCAAAGAATAAACCTTTATTAATAACAAACTGGTCAAAAGTCAGACATAGACCCAAGAAAAGTGTCCAAGCAAAGATAAAATCAACACGGTAGCAACCCAGTGTCTGGCACGCTTCTCATCATTCTGAGGCATCGCCATGGTACTCAGTGAAGGGTCCAAGGTGCTGTGGAGGTGCAGTTGGCTAGCGTGTGCGTCTGAGGCAACCAATTGGGTTGCCCGGCCTGAGCAGAGGACAACAGGGAGTTGTGTGGAGGAAGCTCTGAGAGAGCTGGCTCAGTCCTGTTGATGGTTTGAGAGGCCCTTTCTCCCATGACATGGGATGTCAGTCCAAGACTGATGGACAGATCTTTTTGTTCTCTGGAGGGGGGGGGACCCAGGGCCGGGCGGCTCTCTGGTAGGCGTGGTGGAGTGGAGGGAAGGAGGGGGAAGGTGCTATAGGGCTGTCTGGTCTGCAGGTGAGAAGGGGAAGGCGTCCGTGGCATCTGTGGCATTGGGTGGCCATCCTCTGGCGTCTGTCGGCATCGCGTTGCCATCAGTTGGCATCCGTCGCACCTGTGGTGTGTTGATGTACCTGGTGCCTGGACTAGGGAAGGCTGCCTGTGCTCTGGAACTCTGGTAGCGCTTGAGTGAGAGCGGGCTATGTGAAAACCTTGGAAGAGCTGTGACAATCACCGGGCGTGGAGGATCAGACCTGACCGGGTTCAGAGCAGGTGTCAGCTGGGCCTGGAGGGGTTGCCAGAAGTCACGATGAATCCTCTTCCTTGCAACTGGTATGGGATTTGGCATTTCCATTGAGTATGTGGTCTCACATAGGTGAAGGAAGGCTTTCTGTTAGGGAATGTAGTCGAATGCCAGTGACAGCGGAGAGAGTGAAGATTTTCTTTCGCTGTCTTCGTTGCTTGCTGTCCCTGATCTCCATAGGAGGGACAGTTGCTCTGTCCCTCGCGTCTGCTCTCTGCCTCCCTTTCTGTGGAAGATGGAGCTGGGGTGCGGTGGTGGCGTCAGTCTCTTGGTGACAGCGCTTCTTTCTTGCTCCAACTACGCTCAGGGGATCCTCCATGTGCTCCGGCTATGGGTAGCATGTGCAGCTGTCAGGGGGTTCTCCGTACATGGGCCTCCAAAAGATACCTGCCGGAACAGGAGCGACTACTTGCCAGAAGAAGACTGGCTCTCGTGGGCTCCTGATCAGAAGAGGGTTGTACCAGACGGCTGCTCCATTGGGCGTGCGCGATCTCAGCCCTCCAAGAAAGCTTGCACTTTGTGCATCACATAGTCTTCCCGTCAGTAGCTTGACCGCGCCCCTGGCCAAGAGTTCTTCAGGTTGCAGCTTCCCATACCAGTGTGCATGTGCTTACCACCATCCCAGGAGGACTCCAAGTGTTTAGCCCCAGCTCTCTGACCTTTCTCTTCCCCAAGGACGCCTGCTTTCTGCTATTGTGTCTCGATAGAGCCTGTGGCCCTTCCTCCAGAGTAACCCATTCTCCCTCAGCCATTCAAGCACCTCCTCATGTTCCTCTGCAATAGAGTGCTTTCTTCTCTCCCCCTTTTCTCGCAAATGCCTCTTCCTCCATTTGCAGGGCCTTATCTGGGCCCTAATCAGCAGGCGTCTTTGTTGTTCTTCGGGCTGGTCACCACACCACACCACAGCAGCAGCACCAGCACCAGCAGCCACCAGCACCAGCACCAGACCACCGGCAGATTCAAGCACCAGCAAGAAGCACCGCACCAGGCACGAACCACCAGCAGAAGCACAGCACCAGCAGAGTCAGCACCATAACAAAAGCAGCAGCACAGCAGCACAGTAGCAGAAGCCCCAGCAGCTTCAGAGTCAGCCAGGGGGTGGATGAGTGGTCCTGTCCTTCTGCCAGGTCTGGCAGGAGTCGGCACAGCTTCCTCTTCTTTCCTCCCTGGTTGTTGGCTGACGATGTGGTCTGGAAGCAGGGTCTTTCCTCTGAATTTTGACCTGCCCTTTCGCTGCTTCCCTTTATATTCCCAACGGGCTGATGCAATCGCATCCTCCGCCGTCATCTGTGTAGTTGAAACTCTTGAATCCGTCGGCATTACCCACCCTGATCCGTCCTTTCCGTTGCGTTGTCGGCTTCACTGTTCTCCAACGAACGCCCTGTGGATGTCTCATCCGCTTCCAATCCGCTAGGCTTTCTGTTCAGCATCCCACTTACTTACCTCGCTAACGCATCCCGCACTCCGTTCCTTTCCTTGTTGTCCGCTCGGTTTATGCAAATTTGGGCACTTTTGAGAGCGGATAACAATGGATGGAAAATTTGCTCATCCACTGTGTCCTTTTTACATACGTTTTGCATCCGTCGGCCGATGTGACCTAGCCTTTAGTATGAAGTACATACAAACGTCTTGCCCCGGCTGAAGTACATTTCACTCAAAATCTGATGGGTATAACAGTGATTTGTTTATTTTTTTCTTTGTGTATACAGAATAGAATATTTTATTATGTTGTTTGATTATTTGGGTTTTTTTTTAATGTTGCTGAGATTGTGCAGATACACAATCTAGATCTAGCCCTAGATCGGTGGCTAGGGGCTTGGTGAAGTAAACCAGAGGAAATGTTCCTATGCTAAAGCACTTTTAGTGTCAATATCCCTACCAATGCTGGATAAAACCCTGAATAATATTAGGTACATAAGATGCTTTGAAAGATGTGGCTTGACAATTTTTTATTACATTATACTGGGCTCAAGATTTATAATCTTATCAATTTCCTTTTGGAGTTTCTACTACTACATCAGCTTTTTAAAAAGAATGTGCCTGTATGAATCTCTCCTTATATTACTCTGTTTTTATTTTATTTATTTGAAATAAATTATACCACTATTATAATTTATCCTACCTTTACACCAGATTTCAGGGCCATGTACACATAAAGCATAAAACAAATCTTTCCCCACTGATCAGTTAAATAACAATGGTTTTCAAGTCTATTGTTTTGTCTGAATTTACTCCAATAAAAGTAAGCTCTGTTTTCTTAAATTGTTTAGGTTTAGAAACATAAGAAAATAATTGGGGTTTTGTTGCTTTTTTTTACCCTCCACTAGCAACAAAGTATCACATCCAAAAGTGTTTTGCCTATCACATATATAAAAAATTGGTTCATTATATTTGATGTTATTATGATATGGGTATATCATTTTGTAACAGTAACCATCAACTATCAATTGATAACCCTAACCCTAACTTTAATCTTTTGTCTGTAAAAAAGTGCAAGACAGTTGAAATGATTGGTGTGTAAAATTCGATGGTAAGCAAAAGAAGCCACAAAGTCCAACAATTGCTGACATAAATCAGACTACAATAACATAGATCTTAATAAGATAGATTTTAGTGTTATCTAAGACAATGATCACCGAAGTAAACAAGGTGATAGTGATATAGAGATTTAGTCTTCTCTAAGACCTATTCCAAGATTATTTCATCTGATGACTGTATTAATTCACTTAATATATTTGGTTGAATAGAAACAAAACAGGAATAAGTGATTTTCCAATGTGGTCTCAGCTTCAGAGGTGTCTGCAGATTCCAATGATGAAATGATGAAACAAGACTCACAACATGACAGGATTTCTGTCCCTTATGTACTTGTATCGTATATCATGATCCAGTTTTACAAAGGGTGGAGTCTGTATCATGAATATGCAAATTCAGTCTGTTACCCTGAATATTATGTATCAGTAATATGAGAGCCATTTCTCTCTATTTTGAATTATCCCCTAAAGAATCTTAGGATGATAGTTGTGATTCACTGTATCTAAAGGGCCACAATTTCTGAAAGACTGCCCTACAAGCATTCAGGTAATAAGATTTTAAATATGGCAAAAATAAATGTGAGAAGGCATTAGAACTTAAATGTCTACTGAAAACTATTTAGAAGTGGGCTGTGTTTTTTTCAATTATTTTGTCATCTCCTGTTTCTTAATATCTTCTTCTTTCTCTTCTTAATATTTTCTTCTAATAGTAAGATGCCATTAAATCCTTTGCTCTTTGAGGTTTGTCTGCTTTTGCTTCTCCTATTCTATTTTAACCTAGGGTCTTAATTTTGTGATTCATAGTGATCTGTGTTGAAGCTAAATAGCATATTGTTAATATTGCAATAATGAGATATGAGTATATGGTACTATTCATCACAGGCATTCAGCATGCATTACAAAGATATTTATATTCCTTGATTCTGCATACAAAATTATAAAGAGAGGCATCAAATATCAGTCCCAAGCCTGCTTTCTAAACTCTAATTTATTGTATATCAAAGTTTTTTCAGTTATTTATTAATACATTACCACATAAAGATTAGCATGTCTTTCATCTTCTGCTATTTCTAAGTAAAATACAGGTAAAATCTGTGAAATTGATTTACATGTTTTCCAGCATGGAAGTGTGTGCAGAGCCCAGAACAAAAATATACTTCCATTAAAAGGGATTCTTTATTTAAAATGAAATAACTTGCAGCTCCAAGTCTCCTTTTCATGGCCTCAGAAAGAGCCTTTTGCTATAATTTTAATTCTCTGAGACAAAGACAGTTTGAGTGCTCAAGGTCATGATAACCATGGGCTCATCTCAAATCATTGCTGGCCTGGCACATACAGTTAGAATCCAGACAGGAACTCTGGTCATCTGAGGTAAGGGAGTGTTCCAGCAAGGAAAGATCTTGAAAGAGAGACAAATCTGCCCTCTATTCAAAAAGACAGGTTTTGGGAGTAGGAAATGCCATGTTATGATGGTTTCACTCCTACCTGTTTGGGTGGATCCAATCAGTGGTGATAAGGGAGGAAGTAGTAGAGCTTTCTAAGATGTTGGGATATATTATCTGCCAATTCAAAATAATGTATCATTGAGATATCTGCTATGTATCTGCATCCAGGGCCCAAGAGAAGTTGTGGAGGTTCCCTCCTGTATATTGGGAAGCCTTTGGAAAGAAATAGGCTCAGTCACAACCCTAGTAGAAAAAATGTACCTATTAATTCAGACATCTCCTGATTCAAAGGCTTTGTCAAATTTGATGATGCCAAATTTGACTATATATTTGATCACAGAGAGGGAGGCTTATAATTTAAAATCCTTCCAAATCATAGTTCTCAACCCTGGCACCTTTAGGATGTAATGCTGGCTGAGGGATTTTGGGAAATGAAGTCCACACATCTTAAATTTTCCAAGATTGAAAAACATTGTTCTCAATATCTCCTGCTGGGAAACTAGATGTGAGACCTTTGACCAGCTTTGGTTTGTGCATTTGGAACTGGAGGTACTTAAGATGGTCTTGTCACCTATTGTTTAGGTTGCAGAAATTTGTTCTACCTGAGGCTGCTCTTGAAGACCATTTAGCATTTGTTGGCAGGGGTGGGATTCTTCTGGTTTGCACCGGTTCTATAGAACCAGTTGTTAACATTCCTGTTAGTTTGGGGAACTGGTAAAATGGACCCCTGGCTGGCCCCAACCCTCTCCATTCATTCTTCCACTCCTAGAGCTGGTTTTTCTTATTGTGCATGCACGACATTTTGTGCACATGCATGAAAAATCTTGCCTCATTCTCCCCCATCCACCCACCCCTTCATGGCCCAGTCATTCATTATTGTGCATGTACGACATTGCACACATGCACAACAATCAGGGATGGCAATCTCCCCTGTTGCCAGTCCCACTCCACAGCTCTCAGCCCAGTCAGCCATTATTAAGCATGCACGACATCACACATATTGTTACATATTGATACTTATGTTTCCGCTTTTGCTTTTTGCTTCACTTGCCACTGCCTTCATAACTCAACTTACAACAACAATCAAGTCCAAACAACTACATTGTTGACTTTTTTTTGCAGTATATTATCAAGATGAAAAGGCAAATGAGTTTGGCTGCTTTCTTTGGCAAGAAAAAAAGGAGATCCAAAAGAGTCACAACCAAAACCATTGGAGTCCACATCTCAACCAGGGGAAAGCACATCATCAAGTACTGGAAAAACTGAATCAGACACTGAAGGGAAGCTTCCTGACTGCTGGACACTGCAGTGG
Source organism: Laticauda laticaudata (assembly GCA_004320025.1). Taxonomy (NCBI): domain Eukaryota; kingdom Metazoa; phylum Chordata; class Lepidosauria; order Squamata; family Elapidae; genus Laticauda; species Laticauda laticaudata. The sequence goes on along the minus strand of BHFT01000947.1, from coordinate 505 downwards.
TACAATAATTTTAGGGCAAAACATGATGGCCTGGAAGTTTCCCCCCAGAAAATTAGGTTGCAAGCATTGCAGAAGATTTGAAATTTCGACCAAAGAAAAAAGTGTCCACGGAGTTAAGGAGTGGAAGAATTTCCAAATTGAACCATCAGAAAAGAGTAAAGAAATACAACAAGCTTTGGTCAGAAAGAAATTGAAGGAACATTTCTAATTTAAGACTCACAACATCTGTACAGAGAAGTTGAAACAATGTGAGCAGGAGGTGATAAGTAAAGGATGGAGAGGATGACTGAGAAATACTAGGGTAGTACATTTGGGTGTATACAGTGTATATATAGTCTGGCATAAACATGCAGACCATTTTCATATATAGAAGATACAATTGAATTACAAATAACAAATGGTTTAGATTTGGGAACAGGGTTGAATTTACGTAAAACTGCAGTTGCAATAGTAGATTTCATTGCAAAAGACATCAGGAAACATTTATTTAGCAAAATTATTGAGA
>BHFT01000946.1:0-13659 GCA_004320025.1 Laticauda laticaudata | reverse complement strand
ATTCCTGTTGCATTTCCACTCGCTGTCTGCTTCGCGCGACGGCTATATATAATATAATATAATAGTTATATCTATTGAGACATATATATAATATATATCCACGATTCATAAATCGTTACATTCTATTGATCTTGCATTAAAAACAGCAATGAGAAGAAGATCAGATTTGTGATTTTTTGGTTGCAACAATTCGTATGATCATATTCATACATGGAAAATTGGCACAAAGTTTCTCTCTTGGAGAATAAATAGTCTGAGTTAGATCCAGACTTAGCCATGTTTAAAGTCAAGATACCTATTCCCATTTACAAGTTCATCTGTAGAATAATTTCTCAAGAAATTGATATTAGCTTTTTATTATGTATGCATTAAAAAGTTGGGAAACTACAAACTTTGACAACTTTATTGCTTTATTAGTGATAATATGACTCAGTTGCTCTCTTTCCTCCTTCACACATACACACACGTGTGTGTGTGTGTGTGTGTGTGTGTGTGGTCACTGCTTGTAGAGTAATATCCATGTCCAACAAGAGATGGAAAAGAAGACCGATTTAAAACAAAGAACCTTTTGCCCTGTTCTGTAAAACAAAGGACAAAGGAATGAACCTGCCATATCTAACTGAAGGCCCTCATTTTTTGTCATTTATTTTGCAATGTATTTGACTATAAAATAGCATCAAACTGATTGACAAGGCCTATTTGTGAAATCAGCAGGGAAGAGCTGTAAATATTGTAATTGTGGCAGTACTACACATCTGAATTTAATGTGCACTGGCAATTTTGTACCATAAGGGGTTTCAGTGAATACATGAAATCAGTCACTTGAAATGGTCGTGCTTATGTACCATATTGTGCTTTGTTCAGTTATTTATTTCCTGAGAGAGAACAGAAAAGTTGGAGAAAGGATTCAATTCAATTAACAGAGAATGTAGATAGAGATATCCCTATAGACATGTCTTCACAAACTAGTAGACTTACTTACGTTGGAGATTTATGGAGAGAAACAATCTAAGGGTTGGTCTCCTGTTGGGCATAAAAAAACAAGACCCACAGGTGTAAGTGTAAACTTACTGCTCTATTATATTCTACTTATTATATAGAATTTCCTCAGACTGCTTGCTTCTCTATGGAACTTGAGATGGGATATGAGGTAAGTTCTCAATCTCTTACAGTTAGACAAAGATTCAAGGCTAAATCCTCGCATGAGATTTCCTCCCTGCCTGTCTGGGCATTTCTGAACATGCCCTTGTCAAACTATTCTAGGGATTCAGACATGATTGGAGTGGCCCACCAGTATGACACTTTGCTGAAGATCAGATCAAGCTTGCACTGATGTTTTCAGTGATTCACAGGATATGAAACACAGAGATGCATTTTCTTCCAAAGTTTACAGATGTATATTTCCCCACCTATCTGGTCAATAGATGGCAATATTTGAATTTGAGGTGCTGTGTTAATATGTTGCCAAACCTCATCCCTCCTCTTGAGAGTTTCCACATGAACACAAGGCATGCATGGGAAGTCCAATAATATTTGCAAGACAATATGTTTCATTTTGCTTTCAAAGGAACTTTTACGCATCCTTTGCACATCCAATTTTCTTTTGAAGAGAAGATCCTGAACTAATAAGCTATCCAAAGAATATCAGACCCTTGAAGATGTATGGTACATATTATTGTTCTGAATCTTAGGAGCAAAGACTTTACAAGTGTGCATCAGCCACAACACCAACACTGTCAAATATGTCACTATGATTCCCATAATAGAAATACAAACAGCACAACAGTAATAAATATGTGAAGCTGTTTTCATTTGCCTTAATTATTTTGACATGAGTTTTTTTTCCCTTGATCTGTGGAAAAAATATCACATATTTTATTTTTCTGAAGTTTTCAATTTTGTTCTGCTATATAAATGACGATATGAGCAGGGCTTCGGGATATAAGTTACATTGCAGTAAGTCATATCTAATGTTCCAAAGGGCTCTGTTTTCAGCCTCCTAGCTAAAAAAGCCCTGAGCCCAATATAAATTATTAACACCATCATTTGTACATTGTTGTATCTTCTTAATTAAAGAGCAATACAAAAGAAATAAGAGATGTTGGATGGCATATTGATGTGACTAAAGGGCAATATTTGTTAAAAAAATGTCATTGGGTTTGCAATCAAAAGTTTCTTTTTCCCATCAAACTCAGGTAACTAGCAAAGATTATTTCACTGTTACTGGTGAAGTGTCAAGAAGTTTTATGTTGGAATTAAATAGCTCTTAATATTCCAAACACTGTCCCTTTAATGGAGATCTATAATTGGATGCCTCAAATACATTTTGATGTTTTGCCTTGATGAATGCCATGTCTTATAAAGGGCTGAGAAATATTTTGGCCTCAGAAGTGATGTAGTGAACCATCTGCCTTTCACTCTACAAATAAAATGCAACATATACAGACACCGAAATGCAAAACTAAATGTCAAAAGCTTGACAATTATTATTTGATATTCCATGTGCCAAGGACTATGATGAGCACAATCTTATTCCTGATAAAAATGCAAATGTATCACCCCAATATATGATCCACCAAATTCAAAGCAAATTAATAAAAGCAGCTGTGGCTTTAACATCAACTACAGAAGCAGATAGCTTGCAAATATACTATCAAACACTAAATCTAACAGTAAAATTCTTAGCAATTAGAAATGCAGTAGGTAAGGATCACTAGAAAATGAACATTTTGAAAAAAAGTAGGAAGGGGAGAAATACGTTTCTCAAATGGAAGATAGATTATGGTTTGGAGCCCTTGTAAATTTAAGAGGCAGAACAAGAAGCAATGGATAGAAACTAATCAAAGAGAGATCCAACCTTGAATTAAGGAGAAATTTCCTGACAGTATTAATTAATCAGTGGAATAACTAGCTTCCACAAGATAGCGGTGCTCCAACACTGGAGGGTTTTAAGAAGAAACTGGAATGGATAGCCATTTGTCTGAAATGACATAAGAATTCCTGTTTGAGAAGGGGATTGACTAGAAGACCTCCAAGGTGCCACCTACCTCTATTATTCTGCTAACTATATATTGCAACATAGATAAATGAATGAAAGGATCATATTTTTGTAGCTAATTAGGCTTCTCATTGAATGGGGATCACTGCTAAAATTTGTTCCTATTTGTCCAAATAAGTCCACAGCAATTTTCAGTTTCCCCAGTAATGAGTTTTGACAGATAGCCAAACCCAATCATTGCAAAGCTAGTCTTTTACTGGTTGAAAACTTCCAACATCATGTGCAGTGTGGGTATGGGTGTGTAAATTTCTGGAGTGCTTGTAGAAATATTTGCATTAGTGAGATTCAGCATTTTACGTTTTTTTTAAATGGGACAGTTTTTGTTGGAGGGAGGAAGGATGGACAGAAAGAAGGAAGGAAGGAAGGAAAGAAGGCTAAAAATGACATACCTACTGAGAGTGGTAATGGAAGCATAATATGATAAAGTATGGTGAAATGTTTGGTAAATTAGGCGAATTGTGCCTAACCTTAAAACCAGCAGACCTTTATTTGGGCCCCATGGGGCCTGGGTCACACAAATTTCTTGAGGTCAAGACTATACATTTAATTACATCCAGTTTTAATGACATCAATATAAAGAATTTCAATATCATATAATTATTTTTTTTCTGCAAAGTTCCCGTTAGTTGCACTCTATATTTCCAGAAACAATTACTCTTCCAGAATAAGACCTAAGAAGCATACCAAAAACCATTTGTAAAATCACTTATCGCATTCAGAGATTTCCTCTTTTACTGATTAAATTACATGTCTGACTGATTCTTAATTATATCTTGCCCAATGATTTTGAAAGCTTTCTATCTTAATGTCAGTTAGTAAACAAAATTATGTGAGGTTTTTGTTGTTGTTTTGTTTAAATGACCAATCTCATGCAAATAATGTAAAAGATTCATCACTGTCTCTTCACAAAAAGAAGTTGCAATTATTTGCCTGGAAAAGGAAATGATGCATTCAAGCTAGTTTAACCAAAGACACTCAACAAGTAATGATCACATAAGGGCTAGATTATATTAACTTGAGAATCAAAACACCCATTTTTAGGGCTGCCCAATATTTCTAATTTTAAAACACAGTCTACCCTTGTTCAAGGCTTAACAACATATCCAAAGTTTGTTCCATGGACCAACAATATTTAAATATTTATTTATGAAATATCCAGCCTATCTTCACTGATAAATTGGTTTGTACATCAGAAAAGTGTAGGTGCATTTCTGCAGAACAGAATATAACAGCAACCACCAAAATACAATACATACTATTGAAAACATAAATGGTTTAAAATAGTAGTGGTCCATATTAGAAGACCTAAAGAGGAAAGTTTTAATTCCTTTCTTGATGTCCCCATTGATAGTTTTCTGATCATTTTGGCACTGGAAAACATTACTTATTCTATAGACATTAATTTCATGGGGATTAATATTGAGACGGGGTTCCTGTAAACAATTTCCACTTTCTTTTGACCATGTCCACAGATTTCCTAATACTTTGGTATAATGCTTCTTTTTAAAAGCTAGTTAGAGAACATGAGGGATATATTCACTGAGCAATTCATCAATATTTATTCTGTCAATGGCTGCCTCCTTGCCATAATTAATTACCCAAGTAATAAATAGTCTTATTAATAGGAATAGATGACAAGAACAGAATGATTTCCATGATAAAGACTGATGACACATGCTACTATCTGACACTACACACCAGAATGCTGTACAGATTGAATCTGAGGCCTCCTGCATAGATAATAAATTGTTATCCCAGAGAATCAGATGATTGATATATTTGCTTGCTATAGGAAAAGTGGGAGGGGGAAGCACCTGGATAAAACTATTCCCCAATGATTTAAAGACTCTCTGGTGAAACCTTCTTGAGTCAAATTTTGCTTTTCTTCCTGCTATAGAGAGGGTCAACTTATTTACACAAGTACTTGTAGGTAGAGCAAGAAACAATGCAAAGAAGCTAACTAGAGGAGAGAAGCAACCTAGAACTAAGATGAAAATTACTAACAGTGAGAATAATTAACCAGTGGAACAAATTGCTTTCTGTGGATGATCCATCACGGGAGGATTTGTCAGAAATAGTATAGGTCTCCTGTGAGATCAGGGAGTTGGTAGCTTGGGCCAAAAACTTTGGTTATAATATTGAATTGGACAAATGGCAAGATTTGTGGAAAAGATATAGGAAATGAACATTGCCACATCATATAAAGAAAACTTATATAAAATGTTTTATAGGTGGCACCTCCCTCAGCAAGGCTGGCAAAAATGTTTAGGAACTTGTCACTTAAGTGTTGGAAATGTAACCAAGTACCAGGCATGTATTATCACATCTGGTGGTCATGTAAAAAAGCCAAATAATTTTAGCAGTGGATATGTATGTAGTTGGAAGAAATGTTTGGACAGAACTTAGAATTCAATCCAGAATTATTTTTATTAGGAATCATAAAAGAGAGATACAGTAGAGGATTGGTATATCTAATACTACACATGATAACAGCAGCGAGAATGGTATATGCCCCAAATTGGAAAAATAGAACATCTTCTTAGAAGGAGAGACAAGAAAGAAAATACTAGTTTGTGCAGAAATGGACAGACTGACGTTAGAACTAAAAAATAAAGGAGAGACAGAATATGATGAATGGAATAAATTTTATCAATGGTTGAAATTGAGAAGAAGGACCTGGAACAGAAAATAACAAAGATCTGTAGATTTGAAATCTGATGTTACCTAGATAAACACAATGGAGCATGGTGAATAAAATGGCTGTATAAAATTAGAAATGTATGAGGTTTTATGCTGTAAATATAAATGTACATGCTGGATAGAATAATAATATAAAATTAGGAATGCGTGATAGGATAATGTTATTTGTTTTATATTTTAGTCTGTATGGCAGAGATAACTGCCAGGACGGTGACACTATGTCCAATATTTTAATATGTAATCAATAAAATTTTGAAATAAAAAGGGAGTTGGACTAACTCTGTTATTGTTACTCTTTGGATATCTGATATTCATGTTTCTTTCAGAATTCTGTGCATTAGAAACCTTTCCACATCAGCACCATCGAAAATATTCAAGACACATTTGTATTAAAAGCAATAAAAGCTAGTTTAGTTCACTTGTAGTATCAATTTGAACACAAAACCAGTCACATAATTTTCTTCAGGAAGGGGGCATTGTTTTTACTTGGCTGAGTTGAACCACTGGACATGCTGATTGTATTTTCCCATTTGTTTCCATTTGGATTTCAGGACAAAAGAACCCTGGAGCCACCCATTATTATTATTTTTTTTGACAACCTAAGAAAACGTTGGCTAGGGAAAAACAATGATTGTTATACAATATAAAAAAAAAGTTTGTTGACTACATTAGGAAATGTTTTATTCATCATTACTGCAGTTCCTAGGGAAATAAGAAAAAACAAGAGCTTGCTTTCTTTGTCAAATATGAGAAAATAGCATGGTCATTGTTCTTTTATTTCCGATGCTGTTATATACAAAAAGTGTCATAATGATTGCTTTGGGAGAGTAATCTAAAAGTCACTTTCCTGAATTAAACAAAAAATGATCCAAACTGGCATTTTAATATCTCTGGTATAAAGTCTTCATTTGCTTTGTAAAGTTTAATAAAAATAAATGTTTAATCTTTACATTCCCAGATGCTTATTTCCTGAATTTCCATTCTCCAAACACTTAAAACTGTTAAAAGAAATAAAATTTTTGTTGGGTCAAATTGGAAAGGAAAAGAAAAATGAAAAATTAACCTATATATGTTTACTAATCCTAAATCTGCTTTTTCTAATTGTCATCTCACATGCTTTCTTTCTGTTCTGATCAAGGCTTATTGAGACACTAACAAACACATGTTAGTCCCAAAACCCTTTTTTCTTTATTTCAACGATACTGAATTTTGGTCATTCACAGCCTGTAATGAGTCTCAAACAATTTGTAAATAGTCCCATAAAAGTCTGCCAAAGTCCTTCAGGATAAGTCTGATTAGCACACACCTTTATCTTCCTTGAAATGCTGCCAATGGCTAAATTTCCAGTTAGTTATAAAAGGCCAAATGGAGCATAAATTCAACACAGAGCTTCAAGTTTCAAACCAACCAGTATGAACAAAGTTTTTTCCTGCAATAGTTCATGTTCCTTTGCTCCTCCTTTATGTCTTATGGGAGGGCCAATCACCTCCAAGCCTTAGTCCCGAGTTGCTGCTTTTGTCTTCATTGTTCTTGCCTTCTAGCAGTTCTGCACATGCACATACTGGGAACAGGCTTCCCTTATTCCTCTGCCTCTCTGCTGTCAAATTCTGGAGGCTCCGGAGTCAGCACATAACTCCCAGAAGGCCCTGGCCCCATCTCTGTATCGGACACAGGACCCTCGTCCGAGTCCTCCCTAGACTGACCCATGTTCCTCCCCACTGTCCAACTCTGCTGCCATCTCTGAAGTCTTCCAGCAGATCACACTATCCATTACATGTAAAAAAAAAACATAATTCTACTCTTTGAAATGAACACATTGTGGAGCCCAACCTTATATGCTAACATGTTATGGATCCAATAACTCCATTGGATGCATTAGGCTAAGAGACTGACTGGTAGAAAAACTAGTGAGTGGAAATTCTGGGTGCTCTATTGCATATTATCACATTGAGTGAAATGATGGATTGCTCCTTTAAGACAGTCTCTGAGAATTAGTCATGATTGAATGGAAGAAAATCTATATGTCTGTCTATTATCTATCTATCTAGCTACTTACGTACCTACTTATCGACAGACCAACCTGCCTGTCAACCTCTCCATCTACCTATGACAAGCCTCTGAAATTTCCTTGGCAATGACTTTGGGAAATGGTGGCACTGCCTTCTTCCTAGGGACTCAGTTTGTAGCCTTAAACCAAGGAGGGAGAGGGAGAGAGGGGGGGGAGGGAGAGGGAGAAATATACTCCTGAAATCTGTCTCTAGTTTAGAAGTATGTAATATACATATACTTTATAAAATACACTGGAATCACAAAATGTTTTTGGAAACTTTACAATGGCAGAAGGAGCCAGTAGGAAAAGAACATTTCTTCTTCTTTGGCTTCTTCTTCTTTGGCTCAACCGAAAAATCTTCTTCTTCTTTGGCTCAACTGAAGAAAACAGTGTATAAATTCCATTTCATGATCAGCACAGGTTAATGGACAGCAGGTTGAAAGTAGGAAGGACTCCTGTGGCTTGAAGTTCAATTCTTAATATTCCAAACTGACTTCAGTCTCCAGCTGTGAATCCAGCTGTGTGTATAAACACATTGATATAAATTCAGGATTAATTTAATTTTTCCGTGTGCCATTATCTTTAATCTTTGGTGTGTTGGTGAGTCTCTGAGTCTCAAAGAACATTGCTACACAATATGTGATTCTCTGCCGTTTGAGTTATGGACATTTCCTAATGCAACTAAACATTTAATCATTTGAACAGAACTCTGAGGACACGGTGGCTCAGTGGATAAGATGCTGAGCTTGTTGAACAGAAAGGTTGGCAGTTCGGCAGTTCGAATTCCTAGTAGCGCGTAATGGAGTGAGTCCTGTTACTTGTCCCAGCTTTTGACAACCTAGTAATTCGAAAGCACGTAAAAATGTAAGTAGAAAAACAGGGACCATTTTAGTGGGAAGGTAAGTGTTCCGTGCACCTTTGGTGTTTAGTCATGCTAGGCACATGACACAGAAACTTCTTCAGACAGCGCTGGCTCTTCGGCTTTGTAACAGAGATGAGCACAGCCCCCTAGAGCCAGACATGGCTAGCACTTATGTGAGAAGGGAACATTTACCTTTGTACAGAACTCTAGAACTAAAACTTGAAACCAGTATCAACTGTTAGGAACATTTCTTTGCAATTATTTTCTGCTTAATTCTGAAAATCCCTCAAATTAGCAACTTCAGCAAAATAGAATAATAATACATGCATTAAAATAATGAAAAAAAAAGAAAGAATGGTTGCTGTCTTAATATTGTCATGCTTCACATTGACATACAAGAATAAATGGAACAGATTTAGATATATGTTATACAGTTTTGTCAAATGCTTCTATGGTTCAATTAGATTATTATATTGCATTTTCATTTTATGTTCTTGCACGGTAATTTCCATACCTCTTCTTAATTCAAAAGCATAGTTATCTACCACTGTAATTTAGTTCTCTCTTCTGCTGCACTGTGTGCAAATCTGGGTGACACAAATTAAAATAATGGTTAAAAAAAGTAATTCATTGATGCAATAAGATAAATAAAATTCCAAGAAAAAATATACAGATTCTTACATTCACTCAGTGAAATCAATACAAATTAACCTACTTTATATGTATTCTGTGTTTAGCACAGGGGTCCCCAAACTCCAGTTCATCACCCTTTCATGAAATTTCAGATTATTCATCAACGCTCAAACATTTATTGTTTGAAGTGGATAGTTAAGTGGTCATCCACTCAAAAAGGCAGGCATTTCAAACCAAGTAATTAACACAAACAAAAAGCAAGATTCCAATATTTTCTTTAAAAAACATTTCCCCCCACTTTTGTGCACAATAAATAGATGCAGTTAACCTAAGTCTCATCAGGAATGCAAATCACTATATCTGTATAAAGCCTTGATATTTTCCATGCACCTTCTACAGGTAGTCCTCAACTTATGACTACAGTTGAGCCCAAAATTTCTGTTGTTGAGTGAGTCATTTGTTAAGTGAGTTTTGCCCCATTTATGATCTTTCTTGCCTCAGTTGTTAAGTGAATTACTGCAGTTACTGACCTAGTTGCTAACTGAATTTGTCTTCCCCATTGACTTTGCTAGCCAGAAAGTCATAAAAGCTTACTTATTTCCTCCATATGATCTACAGCAAACTGCTACCCAATCTATAAAATAATTCCACCAAAATCTCACAATGGGGAAAATGCTAATGTCAAAGTACATGAGTGGTTGTTTTTCTCCACATCAAATATCCAAAGAGAGAGAGAGAATCATCTGAAATAAGGCACGATGTTGAAAGTTCTACAAGAACTATAACAGTTACTTTTTTAAAAAGAGAGAGAAAAAGAAAAAGAGAGAGAGCGTGCGTGAGCAAAGATTGGAAGCATTTGCATTTGAAAAGCTTGCATCAAAGGAAATTTGCATGTCAAAGGACTAAAGCAAGGTGCTTTGCATTCTTTAAAAGATGCTTGGACAAGTTACATTATCAGTTTTGTAAACTGGGCAAAGATAGGTGGACAGCTTCAATGTGTTATTAGGTGTCAGGAGCAAAAAAGTCCACACACATACACACACACACACACACACACACACATCTTATGCATCCAAAGGCACATGAAAAGGGACAAAAGGCATGATGCTATAACTGCCCTGTTAAACTAGCAAGTAAAATAACCAGGATTCTCTCTAAGCCTTCTACTAGGACCATAAGATGAAAAAAGGGAAAGTTTAATTTTTATACTCAATTATCTTCTGACATTGTTCTAAAAAGGACAGGAATAAGAAATGTTTGAAATGCAACCATTGTTCTTCACATCCTTGTGAGAACAAAACTGTATTTATTTCACCATTGATTCCAGTGCTGTTTGGATGGAAGTCAGAAGGCTACTACCGTGTTTCTCCAACAATATGGCCTCCACCAATAGGAAGGCCCAGCATGATTTCTAGGCATGAGGTGAAATTAACCCGCCCCCTAAATTTAGGCCAATTAAACCATGTGTTTCCCCGCCATTTCTCACATCATTCGTTAGAACTTCATGAGGTGAATAGAAATGGGGGGAAAGGGCGGCTGTGGGGTGGGAGAAAACTTGCCTTTAGGAGGGCCCTGCAGGTTAGCCTAGGCCAGAATACCCTGATAGCCGATAGAAGCTCTCTTGAAGGCAGAGTCACCAGCCACTTCGATCGGCCGGTAGAACGGCCCTCGGAGTGAGCGCACACACACACTCCCCTCGCCACGAGGCCGTTCTATCGACACGAAAGCTCCCTTGAGGACACAGTCCCCAGTTGCTTCGGGGCGAGGCGTGCTATGCATCAGGTTCCCAACTGCATGCTCAATGCGATGTACATATTCTCTGTGGTCAGAATAAATATCAGAGGACCCGAAGATTCCTGCTGCATTTCTGCTTTCCTGAGCCAGCTGCTCTTCTTCATCCCCTCAGTAGCCCATTCCCCCCTGCCTCGATTTCCCATTGCAACCATTTTGATCGCAGGAGGGGTTGCTAAAGAAGCTTTTGTCTTCTCCTGTCCACTCTTTTAAAATTCTCTCTGCAATCTTGGAAATCCTCTCTGGTGGACTTTTTGCGTACTCTGCCGATGGTCATCCCAGCTCCAACCCTGCTTAGTTTCCATTCTAGACAAGCCCCCTCCCAGGTGCGCTCTGGGAATCCAAGGCTTGTTTCTTCCCCCCCATCTCTGATTTGAGCAGAGCAGGCACGGGGGGGCAGGGAGGGGGGCGGAGTGGAGAGGCTCCTGGGTTTTTTGCCTGAGCTTGGTGAAGATCATCCTGGTGGCCCCAAAGGGTGGTCTTGCAGATTGCTTTAATGATCAACAGGACACTTCCCTGAACCCCCACCTCCCTCCAGTGGGGAGGATGGCATCTTGCTGGGCCCGGGAAAGATGATGGCTGTGTTGCAGGAATGAAACACTCCCCCCCAAAAAAAATCCCCTTGGGGAAATGTAAATGTAAATTGCATCAACAAAAGAGCGGTGGCGGAAGAGAAGGGACCTTCAGGTTCAGAAACTCAGTTAAGCAGAAGCTGCTACTTCTTCCCTCCCTGCCCTCATTTCACGTTGCCTTTGATCACAAAACAGATCTTAATGATAAACAACCCGTTTGTAACTTACCAACTGCATGCCAAATCCCAGTCACCACCCCCAGGTGGCTTAATGTGTTTGGGTTAATTGATTAATTGAGTTAATGATCTAAAGTGATTTTTATTTTGGTCGAGAGAGAAGATGAGTTTAAAAAGAAAGAGCTACTCTGTGGAATTCAAGAAAGCAATTGTGGAGGATCATCGTGGTAAGAATCTGACCGCTTTCTGCAAAGAGAATATGTTGCATCTCTGTATGGTCCGAAAATGGAGAGCTGAGTATGATAACCTCAGTCAACAGGTGCAGAAGGGAAATGTCANCAAAGGCTTTGGTTGTACGCAGGGCTGATATTCAAGCATTTGCCCTTGCAATGGCACCACAGTTTGAAATTACCCAAAGAGAATTCAAAGCCTCTCATCGCTGGGTGGATGGCTTCCTTCCGCAATATGAATTGTCTCTGAGGAGATCCACCTCGCTCTTCAAGCTAGAAGATGTTGAAATTGTCAAATGGGCAGTTGCTTTTAAATCATTTGTTATCGCCATTGATTTCTCCAAATATAATGTCTCTCACATGATTGCGATGGATGAGACTGCAGTTTTTATGGGCCAAGAGGCTCAAACAACAATTGATAAGAGGGGTGCCTCGTCAATCCATCAACTGGATATGAAAGCGCACGTATTACGTGCATCTTGGCCATTCACCTGGAAGGGACCAAAGTAGCACCTCTTGCCATTGCCAAGGGCAAAAAAGAAAAAAAATGAATGTTTCAGGGACTTATGTGCTTGAAACCGAAAAGGCTTGGTACACACAGGGCATTATAAGGAAGTGGGTCGAGTTAATACTGCCACTTGTGCGAGGTGGCCAAAGAGGCATACTGATATGGGATGCAGCCAGCACTCACCATGCCAAAGACATGAAACGTTTCCTTGCACAAAGAAGAGCGGAGCAAATAATGATCCCAGCAGGAATGAAAGCACATCTCCAAACACTAGACTTTGCAGTAAACAAACCATTCAAGAACAATCTGCAGGTAGAAATCAATGACTATATTGAGATTCACAAAGAGAGAAACCAATGAGGAAACTTTGTGAAGCATAGCCTGGCAGAGGTTGTGAGTTGGGTGAAGAAGGCATGGGATACCATCACTGACACCTGTGTTGTCAATGCACCATGAGCAGGATACATGGACAAGAGATACTCATTTAAGGAGACCTCTATTGCTAAACATAAGTGATTGGGACCAATTCTTTTACAGGCAATGGAATCAAAAGAGATTCCAGACAGAATTAAGGCTTTGCAGTGTTATAACGATGTTCCAGAAGAAGATGACATAACTGTTTTTAAATAAATTGTTCCTACGTATGTTTGCAAAAATTGTTCCTGTGTTTGAATAAATTGTTCCTGTATATGAATAAATGGTTTGGTTTACTTATTTTTAAATTAAAATGGTGGATTTTTAATAAATTGAGGTGTTGCTTTGTGGTTCCTCTGGGGGTGGTGGCTGGGATTTGGCATGTAGTTGGTAAGTTAAGGGCCTGTCACATTGGCCAACAGATGCAAAACGTTTATAAAAAGGACACAGCGGACGAGAAAATGTTCCATCCATTCTTATCCGCTCTTAAAAGTGCCCCGAATTTGCATAACCAGAGCGGAAAACAACGGAAAGGAACGGACGGGGTGAGGATGTAGCCAGGATGTAAAATGAATGCTCCACGGAAGCCTGGATGGAAGCGGATGGGAGCGGATGGCACATCTGCAGGGCTTCTGGGGGAGCACAGCGAAGCGGACGCGCAGCGG
>BHFT01000945.1:0-26950 GCA_004320025.1 Laticauda laticaudata | reverse complement strand
GTGGTTGGTAAGATCTAGGATGTACTTGGGGGGGTTGTATTTGTTTTGGATGGCTGTCAAGACTTCTTTTATAGGCAGTTGGGTGAAGAGGGATATGACATCAAAGCTCACTAGTCGGTCGCTGGGTTGTAAGTTTTGTTTCTTTATGATCTAGATGAACTGGAATGAGTTTCTTACATGTGAGTTGATGGATTCTGGATAGGGCTGTAGTTGTTTGGCAAAAAATTTGGCTAAGTTTTGTAACTTACTTTTTGTAAGTTTTGTAATTTGACTAAGTTTTGCCTATGGAGCTGACTATTGGTCTAACCTGAAAGAAGACACCAGCATAATAATCTTACCAGCAGACAAGGGCAACGTGACAGAGGTTATAAACACATCTGACAACCAAACCAAGTTAACCAACCTACTCCAAGACCCCACATACAAACCCCTAAACACTGACCCTACCACCTACCTAGAAAAAACCATCAGATCCAAAATAAAAGCCTCCCCCATCAGGGAAGAAATCCAGCAAAGAATCATACCCAGAGAACTAAACAATGTTTAGTTGCCAAAGAACTACAGCCCTATGCAGAATCCATCAACTCACATGTAAGAAACTCATTCCAGTTCATCATAGCCTGATGATGGCAGATTAGATTCTGCCAAAACGTTGCCACAACTTTAAAAGCACAACTACAGTGACGTGGGATAATACCCGAAGGAAGCTGAACAATATATATATATGTGTGTGTTTGTGTGTGTGTGTATGTGTGTTCTGTTCAGCTTCCTTCGGGTATTATCCCACGTCATTGTAGTGCTTTTAAAGTTGTAGCAACATTTCAGCAGAATCTNCTGTATTGAGTTTGTCTGTGAGTCAGACTTTCACAGCCATTTCTGTTTTAAATTTGGTGCTAGCCTACTGCTGTGCCAGAATGATTTTTTGTCTGACTCATAGACGAACACAACACAGAAGCCTGATGATGGCAGATGAGATTCTCCCAAAACGTTGCTACAACTTTAAAAATACAATTATAATGATGTGGGAAAATATCTGAACAAAGCTGAATACCATACATGTAAGTATCCGTGAAAACGTAAGAAACTCAAGAGACAAAGGAAGTATGCAAAGAAAGTAAAAGGAAAAAGTGAAATAAAGAAAAAAAAAGAAATATACAAAGAAGTGAATTTAAATCTTTTTCACAAGTATAAACAAGTTTGGTAGCTCATCAACTCCAAGGTTACAAACAGATTTCTCTTCTTTTCATAACCCTATACTTATCTATAAGCAAATCTTAGTTCACAAACGTATTTAATTTTTCCCATGTATTTCAAATTCTTTAAGTTATTATGATTAATTTTCTCAGAAATGAAGATAGACTTTTCAAGGTTTCTAATAGACTGAAGATTTCTAATAGCCTTAAGATATTTAGTCCATTTCCAAAAATCGTTAGAAATAAGTTTAGCAAACTTAGTGTCTTTTAAAAGGCTCTGCCACAGTTATGGGCTTGATGGCTGTTCCCTTTGTCAACCAGCACTCAAACACATGAGGCACTGCTGCCTTGTGATCTTTTCATGAGAAGCAACTTTCTGGAGCCCATGTGTGCAATCTCCTGTCTTTTCCTTCTCTGATGAGGTTCCAAAGAATCTGTCAGCTGGTGCTCCATTCAAAATTCAAGAAAGAAATACTTAGACTCTTTAAATTAGAGAAAAGATATCTTTTACTGAAAATGAAGTGGTAGCAACCATAGAATTCTGAATCTGAGAAATTAGGCACGTGAATCACATATACAAAGCGATGGAAATGTTCCCACCCCCAATAGTTCAACTGAATCTTCCAATTAGAAGTTGTGAATATGATCATGTGGGCATCTTCAGGTGGTGATGAGGCCTCTGTCCGTTGACCTTGGCATATTCTGATAACAGGTTGCAGCTGCACAGAGAAAAGAAAGCTAAGCAAGAAATAGAAACCTAACCCTGATGTATGCTCCCCCCTCCTCATTTTATACAACAGTAGAATGTAACACCTCCAGGTCACTTCCCAGACTCACCCCCTCCTACCCCCGTTATTTATGACAGCCAAAAGATGCAAAGCGATAGTAGAAGATGTTGAAGGCTGACAGAATCAGTCTACTCTGTCTTTGCAATGGTCATTTTTTTCCATTCTCCATAGGGCGGGTTTAATGCTCCCCAAAATAGTTCACCTTATTGTTTTTAAAGTTGCATACTGGCATTATCAGAAGACTTGGAGCAACTGATCTGATAAAAAGATGCCACTCATGGAAGAGATATGACCTGACTTGAGATAACATATCTTACTTCTCTGCAAAAATGACCCATATAAGATGTTCTTTTCATACACCTTTCCTAATAGTGTCTGGAGTACAAAAAGCAGGTATTTCTGCAGTGTAAACATGGATTCAATCCTCTGGGTCAAATACTTGGCCTGGCATTCTTCCTGATTCAACATGAACTAGTTACCTAGAACTCACAAACTTTGGCCTTTAGACCATATGACTAAGTACATCAACTGTCAGTTTCCCCAAGTTGATAGTTTGTCACATTCCAATCTAAAATAGAAAAAAAAATTGGCCTTGATTAAAGGTTGTCCTCCACTCTTATTACAAATCTTGGCAAGAGGACACTTCAAATGACCAGGGAATATTTTGGAAAAACTTGTACAATTAATATAGCTTTCTAAGTCAAAACCAAATAGGGCTGCTTCTCATCTGCATAAATTCTGATGCAAATTTGGGTGATCTGTCTAGCTTCTAAGGAGGAAACTGCAGAGTTTAACAAAGAATCAGCTTTCATCCTTTTCATATCCTTATGGGAAATTTTCCTGGGAAAAATTCATAGAAAGTAAAATATTAGTTGAGTAAGATTAGACAAAATGGATTAATGTTACGTATCACATCACTCACATACTGAAACTATACCCAAGCATCCTACATGTTGGGAGCAGAAATCATTCTGTGAAAACATTTTCTTCAAGTAAGTCTCTGACTCCTGAATGCTAGTCCATCTCTAATATTTAATAATGAGTACCCCTTATTAGTTATTATCCAAAGAAAGACTCTTCCATGCCAGAATCTCCACTCCTGAACTCCTCCAAAGTAATTTAAATCTGACCTGCAACTATCTTCACTATCTTGAAATTCTTAGAAAATACAGAAGTCACCCTGAGTCAGTGAGTAGTCCCTCCAGCTGACCAAGAGAAGACAGCAAAAAATGGTATACTGCCAGGATTCTACTACTCCACATTAAAAAAAAATACTAGTATATTCTCCTCCAAGATGTAATGAAAGGTCATTTATAAATTTGGAAGTTTCCCTGCTATAGTTCCTCCACTAAATTTAACAGAATGATTTTATTTTATTTATTTATTTATCAATTTTATTTGCCACACATCTCGTGGTTCAGGTGACTCAGAGTTTTAACCTTTATGCTACCCAGAGTCACTGTTATGAGGTGAGCAGTCATATAAAGCATGTAAATAAAGAAACAATAATTGCAAAGATAAATGATTGAATATTGGCCCAGGGCTAAGGGGGGAAAAGTCTAGGAGTCTCAATAGGATGAATCAAGAGTTCATACCAATAGAAAACAGATAGTGCTTTGCAAAGTCTGTGTTTTAAAGAAAACCATGGCTGTGCTCAGGTTTCAAGTACATTCTGGTTGGAGGGGGATGAGATGATTCATATTTCAAAATAAACCAACACTATGATATCACACAGATCCAAAGTTAAGCCCATGTCACAGTGAACCAACGGATGCAAAGAGGATGTAAAACGGACAAAAAACCTTGCCATCCGTTCGGTCGAAAAACGTGATGTGTCCTCACGCCTCCGTTTTTGCTTCCTCTCTATCCATCTAGCATCCGTTTATTAACGTTTCATGCCGCTGCCAAAAGTTTTGGCTGGCCTAAAACTTTTGCGCGCGGAAAATGTATCCAGCTTTGTGTCGTTCGGCATACCGCTACGCCAATGGCCATTAACGCATGCCGTTTGCATCGCTATATCGCTAGGCTCCGCTGTGCGTCCGCGCAACTCGCATCCGCTCAGAGCAGGGAGGAAGCGGAACGGATGCAGAACGGATGCAGAACAGATGCCTAGCGGAATGCAGAATGAAACAAAGCGTTTAAAACGGAAAAACGTTCGCAGAGGGGACCTATCTCAGATATTAAGGATGCCTAGAGGATGCCTAGAGGATGCCTAGAGGATGCAAAGGGGACACTATACTGCCATAAAAAGGGGGAGCAACTCACCTGCATCTCACTTTCAGAACAGCAGCCCACGGTGCAGAACCTCTGCAGCCTTTCTGGTTCTTCCTCTTCCACCAGCATCCAGTCATGTCAACCGTGGAATTGTAAACAAGTCCTTTCGGCAGCCACCATCATTCTGCAACAGTGCGAAGCCATCTGCAGGCTCTGTGAACTCTACTGCGAGAAGAAAAGGAGCCACCCAAAAAGAGTCTGGATCCGAAGATGATTCACAGAAAGAGCAGAGGACGGACTATACAACAAGCTGATGGTGGAGCTCAGGAACGAAGACACTCGGGCGTTCCAGAACTTCATGAGGATGCTCCGCCATGTTTGACGAAGTTGGTGCCGCGCCTGACACCCAGAGTTGACCAGGAAACACCAGCTTTCCGGCCGCCAGCCTGGAACCGGCTCAAGGTGGCACTCACTCTGCGTCCACCTCCCTCAGGGACGCACCTACAGATCATGCAGTACGGCTGGAGGGTGCATCCAACACCATCAGCATGTGTGGTCAGAGAAGTGGTAGCAAGGCATCATCAAAGAATACAAGGAGAGCTTCCTCACAGTACCCCTTCTACTGAAGAAGGATGGAAGAAAGTGCAGAGCAGTGGTATCAGAAGGGAATCCACACACCGTTGGAGGCATAGATGGCAAGCACGTGGTCTGCAAATCTACACCAACTCAGGCTCCACTTTTTAACTCCAAGGCCTTCTTCAGCATTCATCCTCTTCGCCATGGGTCAATGCTGACTACAAGTTATGTACATCGATGCTTCAGGCAGCGCTCATCTTCAGATGCCAGAGTATACACGGCAGTCACCTCAAGGAAGGGTGCTGGAAGGCAACCTCATCGTTTGGCCTTCCCAGATCCAGAAACCCCGCCATGCACACCAAATTTGCCCTACTTCATCATGGGATGACGCCTTCTCCCTCCACAACCTACCTCATTGAAGACCTACACTTCCAGACCCTCACCGTGAAGAGAGATCTCGAACTTACAGGCTGTCCAGGCAAGGCGTACGGTGGTGGAGAACGCCTTTGGCATCCATGGGCCAACAGTTTGGGGTTCCAGGTACTTCTCACCACCATGCAGCCATTGCAAAGACCGGTTGAGGGAGGATCATGGAAGCTTGCTGCATCTGCACAATCTCATGTGCACCTGCCTACCTCAGTCTTGCAGAAAGGCTCGTGGACTCCAGCAAGCAATTGGGACATGGAGCCTGGGGAATGGAGGCCAAGGGTGAAACCTGATGCGACACTGAGGATGTGCAAGGCCCCAACAGAGCTCACATGAAGCGAAAGAATGCGCGCAACCTCCTGAGACACTGGTGCAACTCCCAGCTGGAGCAGTGGAGTGGGCAAGACAGGGATGGCAGAATGCTTAATGGATGCTTCCTTCACGCTGTCTCATCACATGGATGAGATGTGGGCATGAAATGTGTTGTGGCCTAACAATGAACAGGGGCGTTTAATAAGAGTTTTGTTATGCTGACATATTGTGGTAATTATTACATTATTATTGATAATAAAGGGCCGTAGGTATGAGCACCTGGGAGGGTGGACCCATACAGTTCCCACTATGCTTTGCCACTGAGAGGTTTATCATATCCCGCTGCTTTATCCTAACCCATCCCACAGCTATTACCCATCCCACAGTATCACTAACCCAATCCAAATCTAGGATCCTTACTCCAATCCACAGCATGCAAAGGCTTTAAACCATTTCTAAAAAGTTTCCAGCAAGACTTCATTAAAAAAAAGAGAATGAAGCAAGTGGTTTTGAATCATAATAGACTTATTAACAACAAGCTATAAGACTAAAAATGAGTCTCTGGTACTGCCTCTTTGGTCGCTCAGTTCGCCAGGGGTGAAGGGTGCAGGTGCTCTGGAGGTGGCTGGTGCTGGAGTCCTTGTCATCAGCTCTCCAGAAGAAGAAAGCAGCAGAAGCGCCAGCCCCAGAAGAGCGAGGCCCGTGCGTGCAGAGAGCCCTGGCAAGGAGAACCAGAGATGAGGGCCAGGGGGCGGATGGCTAGCCCTGTCCCTCTTGCCAGTGTGGCAGAGTGGCTGAGGCTTGCTGTGCTTCGCATTTTGGGGTTGCTGCTGGCAGGGAGGCTGGCAGGAACCAAGGCTGGCAGGCGAGGCTGGCACCAAGGGATGGCACCAAGGATGGCAAGGAAGCTGGCAGGCGAGGCAGGCACCAAGGCTGGCAGGCGGCAGACAGCAAGGCTGGCAGGAAGGCTGGCAGGCAGGCTGGCAGGCAGCTGGCAGGCAAGGCACCAAGGCTGGCAGCAGAGGCTAGTAGCAAGGCTGGCACCAGGGCTGGCAGGCAGACATGCAGGGCAAGGCAGGGCAAGGCAAGGCAAGCAGCAAGCAGGCAAGGCAGGCAAAGGCAGGCAAGGCAGGGCTATTCATCTGGCAGAGGTCTTTCCTCTGAATGGTGACCTGCTTCGAGCTGTTCCATTTATATCCGCCTGGCTTAAGCATATGCATCCGCCCCGGCATGCGCAATAAATGCCAGGGCATCCGTTAGGCTTCCGCTGTGCATCCCTAGGCTTCGCTCATACATCTGCCTTCATCTGCTGTGTATCCGCTGTAATCCGTTCCGTGTCCGCTTCGCATGCAGGCCCCCGGAAGGCACTGCGGTTGCCAATCCGCTCTCATTCTGCTTCCATCCGCTGGGGTTCCGCTTCCGCATCCGCTTTGCATCGTCGCCCTGCGTCCTCCCCGCGTCCGTGTTATCCGCTCCCGGTTAATGCAAATTTTGCGCCCTTCTTGGAAGAGGGGTTGTAACAACGGATGCGAGACATTTTTGCTGTCCGCTGGGGTCCTTTTTGGTGCAATCCGTTGGCCAGTAGTGACAGGGCTTTAGTTTTTGAAATTGGATTGAAAGCCTCCCTGTGGAGGTTGCCTTCAAAATTTCCAAAAGCAAACATAAACCACCGGGACGCAGTTAAGCTTCAAATGTTCTTTGTAAAGGAAACTTCACCCTAGAGTGTCAGGAGAAAGAAATACAAGTTCTACGTAGGAAAGAAATGAGTATATGTAATATCAGGGTTGAACTGTGCAAGCCCTTCTGGTGTCTCTCTGAGTTTGCTTATTTATTTGCGATGTAGCCATTACCCAACTAAGTAACTACTTGAAATCAACACACCTCATTCATCTGACAAAAATTTAAAATTAAAGTTATATAATTTTAAATAAATAAGAAAAATAAAAAACTAAAAAATGTCAAAGGGCAAGACTCAATGGGACGCACTGCGTTCTTTCTCTGCTACCAGTTTTCCTAATGTTACTTCACTTCAAGGAGGTTTTTTTCATTATATTTCCTTTGATTAGGGTATTGTTTTTCCTGCTTATGATTGTTCCCTGGTTGTTAATTTCCTGAGTTTATCAAGAGTGTTTGTGCTGGAGAAGATGTATTGCTGTCTTTAGTTTCTTTCTTTACTTTTTGAAAAGATGTATATAATAATGCTTTATTTCTGTGTTGTCTACTCATGGCTTGATTATCTAATTACCAGCATTCCAAGAAATTCCCTGGTATCTTTTGGAATTTAGTTTTGCCTTTAATGTTCACCGTTTCTCAGCTTGAAACTGTTAAGTCTGTCCATGTGTTAAGAGATAGAGAATTTCATCAGTTCTTCTGATTGCTAGTTGTATTCAATGAATTGCACTCTGCTAGTCTTCTCTGGTCTGTCCTAATAGTGGTTGTTATGGTTCCTTGCACTGTAGTTAGTAATAACTCCCTGTTTTTCTACTAATAGAAGTACTATACCATTCATATAAAGCTTAGTAAACTTACACCCTAGAATACTGCATCCAGTTTGGTCACCAAACATTTATAAAAAATGATGTTGTAAACTCAGAGAAAAAGTACAGAGAAGAGTAACCAGGATGATTAGGGGAACTGGAGGTTTAAAACGAGTAAATGTATGATTGTAGGAACTGGGCTTGGCTAGTCTAGTTAAGAGAAGGACCAGGGGAGACATGAAGGCAAGTCTGTCCAGTATTTTGGGGCTGCCAACAGGAGGGAAAGGGGTCAAGGCTTATTTTCTAAGTTGTCTGTAACCAACAGAGGATAATGGATGTGGAAACTTGAAACAAGGAGGACTTAACCTGGAAAACAAGGAGAACTTTTGACAGTGAGAACAATCAAACCAATGGAACAGCTTGCCCTCGAAGTTGTGGAGCGCCATCACTTGAAGACTTTTCAAAGAAGAGATTTGGACTGTCATTTGTAAAGTAGTATAAGGTCTCCCGCTTGGTGTGGGGGTTGGACCTAGATGGACCTACAAGGTCCCTTCCACACTCTTGATTATCTCTGTATGCTGTATCTACTTGGGTGTTAGGTCTTTTGATTTCTTAAGACAGTTATGCGAGGCATTCATGTTAGTTTGTGTATTATGATAATGCCATGTGGCTACAATGCCTGCACCTCAAACGATCCATCTTGTTAAAATACAAGTTTTGTTGATGACACAAACAGTGATTGGTCTCATTCGAGACAATATTTGAATCTATAACAGACAGGAAGTTAACAACTTGCCTCGTGGTGTAACCGGAACAATCGGAATTGAATGCACTAAAACCATAGAAATGGTGGGAGACTTTAGAAGATACCTCCCATTACTACCACTTCTTACAATACTAAGAACACAGTATCAACAGTAGAGACCTTTCAATTTCTAGCTTTCCACTATATTCACATGACCTAAAGATGGACAACTAACATCCAAAAACACAATAAAAAAACCACAACAAAGATTGTTCTTTCTTGCGCCAACTCAGGAAAGCCTCAGACTGCCCAAGGAGCTGCTGATTCAGTCTATGGAGGAATTACTGAGTCTAATCATCTGCACTCATATAACTGTCTGGTTTGGTTCTGCAACCCAACAGACAGACATAGACTTCAGAGGATATTAAGGAACTGCAGAAAAAACAATTCGCTACCCCATCTGCCTTCAATTGAGGACCTTGTATTACTGCATGAGTCAAACGAGAGGCTCTGAAAAATATTTACAGACCCCTCACACCTTAGTAACATTAACCTGTTTCAACTCCTTCCTCAAAACATAACGCTAATAGAGCCCACTGCACACCAGAAACAATAGACACAAGAACAGTTTTTCCCAAAGACATCACTCTGCTAAACAAAAATAGATTCCTCAAGCAACTGTCCAACTATTTAACAAAAATCTGGCACTACTATTTACTGTATTAATCTTCTCAATCACTCCTTATGCACCCATCCCCTCCCACTTGTGAATGTAGGATTGTAACATTTGTCGCTTGTATCCTTACAATTTATATTGACTGTTTTTTTAGTATGAATTTGATTTGATTTGTACCTATGACTATCATTATAAGTGTTGTATGTTATGGATTCTTGATCTCTTAACGAATGTATCTTTTCTTTCTGTATGCTGAGAAGTATATACACCAAGACAAAATTTGTCCAATCACACTTGGCCAATAAAGTATTCTATTCTATTCTATTCTATTCTATTCCATTCTATTCTATTCAATAGTCTGTTGGTTGCTTCTATGATGTTTTTGGTGTATGGTAGTAGTCCATACAGAAAAGTTCTTCTTTTCGTGGCCTATGTTGGTTATGCTGGAATGGGCTTAATCAGGCACTTTTTGATAAAATTTTGTGGGTATCATTTTGTTGGACAGTAAAGGAGGTCGGTTTCCTTGTTCTGGGTTACTGAAGTGTGTTTGTACTAGTCTGAATAATGTTCTTATACAGTTCTTCTTGTAGGAAGTTACTAGAAAAGGCAAGAAAGTAAAATAATGGTTCTGACCAAACCCAAAATCAATCCCCAACAGAGATCATTCCTTTTCCCTGTCCCAGAAGTGAACCTTATGCTATTTCTGTCCTAAAGATGTTCAAAGTATCTGTGGGAATTCATGTTTATAAGTTGGATCTATATTTGCTTCCAATTCAAATATGATTGTTGGAGGCTTACTTGTACCCATCTACTGTGTTGAATGTACTGTGTAAACCACATCATACTGCTTGCATTACTGGGTGGTCATTCAGACAACATAATAACAATAGCATTTAGACTTACATACTGCTTCACAGTGCTTTACAGCCCAGCCAGTCAGCATATTGAGCCCAACAATCTGGGTCCTCATTTTACCAACCTCAGAAGAATGGAAGGCTGAGTCAACCTTGAGCCTGCTGAGATTTGAACTGCCAAATTACAGGCAGCCAGTAGTCAGCAGAAGTAGCCTGCCGTACTTCATTCTAATACTGTGCTACCATGGCTCTTAATGAGGATTCAACATGTCCTATAAGAAGAAGGAAAAAAAAATAGTTTCATAGTTTCAAAGTGCCCTTGATCCTTTGCTGCTCCTGAACTTCCAAATAACAGTAATAGAGTATATTTGTGTACTTAATACACAAGGCTCAGTGTATGACTTTTTCAGCCCACAATATACGTAGTCAGCCATGACTTGGCTACATCACAACTAGATCATTGCCTTATGTATTGTTTATTCATATTAACATAAAACACAATACCTAGGTTGCTAAGTAGTATCTAATACCCCAGTTATATCATGACTCCACTGGATGGTTTGCACTGGTTTCCACTTCTTTTCCGAGGTAGATTTGAACATTTTAGCTTTCAATAACTTGGAGAAGAAATGAACAACATGTTGGCCTGCAGTATGGTTTACTCCAATTCTCATTATTCTTTACTGCTAGCCCTTCTGGTGGGGACTGATAAGCTGGCTTAATTTGGGTTTATTTGGCTTATATTCCACAAGGTGTCTTGTTTTCTTGCTTTCTATGTTTTCCACTGGGAAGGGAAAGTCAAATCTGCCTACGAGTAGGAAATTTTATGGGACAAATATTCTGCTATTGCCCTTACAGCTGTTTATTATCATTTATTGATCCTATAATAAGTAAGCAACACTTTCTTTTGCAAAAAGATGCTAAGAAGAGCTAATAGTCTAGTTGGATTCACAATGCAGCTGAATGTTGACTATCTACCTACTGACAAAGACCAAAAGAGCATTACACAACTTGCCTCCTGATAGCAAAAAACAATTAAAATGGAGATCACGGTGTAGCAAAAGGCCTATGTTTAATTTGTATAAAGTTTCTATTAAACAAAGCTGTCTGAAGAAAACATAAGAGTACAGCTCCCTGCTGACATTTTAATGGGAAAAGGATTCTTAAAGAGGCATTATTAGGATATTGTGCACATTTATAAATATAGAATATTACTGACTTTACACATGTATACCAGTGAAGAACAAGACAGTTACTCAGAGACATACAATTCAGGTGCAGCACTAACAAAATTAACAAAGAAGAAAAATATGTGCATCAATATTAGGTTTATTTTAACGTCACTATTATTTTCAGTAATACAACAAATACAACAAATTCTAAAGACTGTTTTTGGTTGTAATACAGTTTGTGTTGGAGGGTGTTCTTTTAAGTAAATGCACAAACACACCCAACTTCACCACCACATTAAAAAAAAACTTCAGTAGTGGATTTAGTTGCATGAAATATTAATTGAATACTGCCATGTCTCTCTGTTTTCCAGAGGATCCTTTTATCATGAGTTATACAGCTCAGTGCAATGGATTTAGGATTGCAAAATTCTTCAATCTGATTTGCTCTTTGCAAGCTCATCTGAGCACATCCCAGCAAAGACTGTCCTCTGAAATAAACCGTATAAGCCGGACAATTACAAAAAGCACACTAATTCCCAAAAAGAACATGTGAACTTCATTATTATTTCCTAAACATTCCAGTTCACAAATTGTCTATTACATTACCACCAAGTGTTCTATTATGTTTGGGGAGCTATTTGCTTAATCCAATTATTTTTTGTCTTGAAATAGTTGAATTTTAAGCAACTCAGTCTCAGAAAGTTCATACTTCAGCTGCAAAGATGACCATTCCAAGATCTATGAAGACTTTTTGTTACTTTAATTTCTCCAGAGAATGCCGTTTAATGCCCTTAGCAATAAAGATTCTCAAAAAGAAATAGCCTTATGCTATTACCTTGTATGGTGTAGAAATCCTGTAGTGTAGAGATTGTTGGACTAGAACAATTTAATCCATGGGAAGTGGTTCAAAACTAAATATATAAGCACCATACTTACCTGCCTCCCTCTGTTACCTTGCTAGAAGGGGAGTAATTTTTCATTCCTTTACTACAGGGGTGTCAAACTGAAGGCCCGGGGACTAGATCCAGCCCATGGGGGTTTAGATCTGGCCTGCAGGGCTGCTCTGGAAACAGCGAAGGAATGGCCCGCAGTGTCTTTGTCAGCAAAAATGGAGCTCGGGAGCCCATTTTCACTGGCAGTGCACTCAGGCCACCATAGGCACCCCTGACAAGAGTGACATTGAGCTGGCCAGACACACCCTGGTCACACCTACCCTGACCCCCCAAGGTCAAGCACAACCTTGATGTGACCCTCAATGAAATCGAGTTTGACATCCCTGCTTTACTATAAAAGCAGTCTAGGTAATCTTCCTCTTTCATAAGAGATTGATGATAGATCTGATTGGTGGCCAATTTAACATATTGGAAAAAAGTAGTGAAAGGTGACAAGTGAATTTGGAATTATTTACAGCATTTTGAATGTTATACCTTTTCAGTGCAATAAATATCAAGTATTTAAGGGCTGGATATTTCTAACCAATTTGTTTCAGGACGGGGATATAACTTTCAGAAATGTGTTCTCCAAACTGGTCTTGTATAGTTAATCTGTATGAAACAATAATACTTTTTTAACACATCCACCCCTGAAAAAAGCTTCATTAAATTTTACTTCAGTTTATACCTCTGTGGGGTGGGAGGGACAGAGATATCCCTGTTCTGAAATGGATCTGTATTTCTGGAGAGTTTCAGGTTGAAGATCTGAACTGTAAATTATATAAGATTATAGAAACCAATTTATTTATCCAGACATGTTTTCACATTCACAAGATCCCTATAGTGAAATAATCTGCTTTTGTTGGGAGATTTAGATCATAAGATAACCCAAGAAGTGACAAGATATGGAGGGGCAGTGAGGAAGAATCAGGGCTAGATCTATAACAGCTAAGGCATTCAGCTGTAAAGACAATAAATCAATTTAAAGATTGTATTTATTGCTGCTGTATGTATTTATGGATGAAGGCCTTGGTGGTTTACTTATTCGGCAGCTTTAAATATATGAGTCTTAAAGATGAGACATGTCTCCTAAAGTGTCTCTTTCACTAAAATGGTAGCGATAATCTGTTTGCGTACAGTGCAATCATATATATTGCATACAGTGCCAATCAAGACAAAAAAAGCCACAAAACAGACAGAAGACATTAGAAACACCAATCAAGCAGAACACAGCAAACTCCAAGACCAATAAACAGAGATCAAGACTCCCAAACAATCAGGATGAAGAAAAAAACCATTCTGGCACAGCGTAGGATAGCCCCAAATTTAAAACTGAAACGTCTATGAAAGTCTGACTCATAGACGAACACAATACAGAAGCCTGGTGATGGCAGATGAGATTCTGCCGAAACATTGCTACAACTTTAAAAGCACAACGACAATATATATAAATATACACACACACTGCTGTCCACTGAGTTTAAAAGGATGTATTTTCTAGGAAGGATTACAGTCCTGGTGTTTAAATATTAAATTCAGAAGTCTGACATTTTAGTGTTGAATTGGGATCATCTCTAATGTATAATTAATGGTTCTCCTTCCAACTGTTCTATACCTGATTTGTCACACATATTGTGGTAATGAAACTTAAGATCATTGCTTGTCCTTTGCAGCTTTTGTTAGTATCTGCTGTCCTGAATCAGTGTACTCTGCAGTCTTCAGTCTAGAAGTATCCCCAGGTTCAAGGTGTCAAAGAATGTCCAGACAAGCATTGTTGATGAGTTTTCCTTCACTTTACACACAGTCATTTCAGGGGATCCATTGCTATTCAGTCTAAAACAGATACAGATGCTGCTGTGCTTTTACACTCTGGCCAAGTCTCTCTATGAACCTCCTCTGTGTGTAACTCAATCAAGATGATGGAAACAACAGGGAATTTTATATTTGTGGTGGGATTTGCATAAAAGCTTTGCATCCCAGAGTGTGTTGAACATTGGAAATGTGCAATGTTACATGATTTTCCCATGCTCTGCATCATTCAGGCTTCAAGACATTGTGACAGCATTCTACACCCAATGAGAATGTAACACTGAAAAAGAGGCAGTGGGAATATAAGTGAGATGTTTCCAATATTTCATGATTGTTTTCATAGCATCAACATTGTTGATCCCTTCTTCCTCTACCAAAATGGACACTTGGGCTGGAATTCTCCACGCTTCTTGCTGAGTTGATTCTCTCATTTCAGTAATTGTTATGCCAAAACTAAAATACAGGAAGGCACCTTCATAATAATGGGTAAGTTCTTGAAAGAATCAGATATTGCCAATCGACTCTTAAATCCTTAACATGCCTGCCTTTCCTTTGGAAATAATTACACTCATTAATCCTTTATTGTGCATTAATCCTTTGCACATGACATTTATACAAGTTGCAAGTAAGGAGTTCTATAATTTAAAATCACTGAGACAGATTAAACTACTTTCTGTTGTAACTTAGTGTTTTCAGTAATTGTGAAACAGACACAGATATACTAAAGCTGATGAACATGCAAGCTTCCTACATTCCTATTTGTGAATCTGCAGGCACAACTGTTTGCATACTGGTATGTACTATCCTAACATCAAGAGTTAATTAGCAGTATGATATGTTAAATTAAGTAGCTGTCAGACAGCTCAGGCCTTTAGCATTAATCCTTTTAGAATTCCAAATTGAAAGTGCAGTTTGCTATTATGACATATCCCTAAATCTTATTTTAATCTTTCCCTTCATCTAAGTCAAAATATATTCTACCAGACGTGATGGATTCTTAATATATTTATAAGAAATGATGTTTTGCAAATACTTTGTCTGGCAGTGAAAGCTGGAAAAGTAAAGATCACAGATTGTGATCACATTGAAAATGGATGTCTTTATCAAAATAATGACTTCTGTTTTTGCTTTCTTTTACAATGTTTTGCATGCAGAACTTGCTCCAGTCTAAAGTCAATCCATAGGCACCAATTTATAAATACCACTTTTTTTGTGGTGGTGGTGGGGATTGAAGAGACTTCAAATATGCAGTAAAAAAAGTAACAGTGAACTCCATCATTTCACAGAATGGTTGAAATCTGACAACAATAGGTGTTGATGTAATTAAAATATTTACTGGGTAAATAGCATGAAAATGTTAGAGAATAGAAAAAAAATATCCAGGATTGAAAAACACTTTAAAAAAAGAGGAAAAAAACTAGCTGATGCCTTTTTGAAAATCCTAACCTAATTAGAAGACAAACCAAACTATAGGGAACACCAAAAATGACTTTGCCTTAGGGTCTAGTTAAAAAGTCTAGAGCCATCTCTCTGTGCATGTATGTGTGTGCATGCACATATGTGTTTTGTTCAGAAAACACACGAGGTAGACCGGGTTCCAATAACAAAAGGCTTTATTCACAACTAGTCAGTAACAGNATGGCAGTTGCTTGAATTTGCCGCCTTTCAGCAGCTCTTTGGATTGGTTCCTAGTGAACCAATCCAATGCTTAGTTTATTTGACCAATCAGGTTTGCATATTTGGAGTCACCCAATTTACATATAGAACAATATGTATACTATATACATATTTGGTTCCATTGGAAACCTTTTCATGTGAGTCATGAGTAACAGCTTTAATTAGAATCAGATTTCCCTCATGCCTGGATATTAGATAGAATGACGCTTGAAAACCTGAGTTATTTTATATATAAATAATATATAAATAATGAGATTTCATTGTGTGGCTCCCATATTGCATATGGGCCATATACAAACAGACTTTCCATTGAATTGTTGTTATAGGTGCCATTTGTTTCTGTAGAATAATTTTCCCTTATCCAGGACCAACACCCTCCAGAGTTTTTCAGATTAGAGCTCCCAGAATATCGAGCCAGCATAGGCTAGCTTTTTCCCTTTTCTGGGTGGGATTTTGGGGGATTGGAGTAAACATTGCTATAGTGTTATCAGATATAGAAAGGGAGCTAATGTAGCTGGTTTTGTACATGAAGAGCTTGAACCATATAGTCAAATCAAGCTATCAGATCTGATTTGAAGATGAATAGCCATAAACCATTTAAAATATATTGTCTCATGGCTATATGTTTCTTACAGTTAATGCAGATTTCTTCACCATTGGCTGTCTTAACCTTGGCTGCTAGGAGCTGTTACAGGGAAGAGGGTATAGATTTGTTTATCAAAGCTATGCAGAGTTGGATAAGAACCAGTGAGGAACTGCCTGCCTACTGAAGAAGCTATGGCTGCTCTATCACTTTCAGCCATTTCTCAGAGATCCTATGAGGGTTCCTACCCTTCCATCTATGTCAGGGGTGTCAAATTCGTTTCGTCACAGTGGCGTCACGTGATGTATCATGACTTTTTTTCTTTTTACTAAACTGGCCATGGCCAGCGCATGACGCATCCGCTCTGCGGGCCACAAGTTTGACAGCCCTGAACTATGTGAATCCATGATTTTATGATTCTGTATCTCACAATTCCTAACAAGATCCAGAATCTCATCCTGAAAGGAAGGCAGCCCTTTGTGGCTGAACCCAATGCATAGTAACTAGTACAAAGTAGTAGTATAATAGCAACCAGATTTCAATACTGAGCTTCTCCTTATATTGTCTCCATGTGATGAGAATTACAGCAAAACTAAACGTTTTTGAAGACTTCTTTTTCTGCCCTCCAGATTTTTGAATATTTCAATTAGTTCTTTGCAGAAGTTACTTTACCTAATCCCCAAATGGACTAAAATCCTGATCTTGAGCCTATGTGAAGCACTGGTCAGGTTGCCAGCGGTGATTAGCTTTCCATTCATGAAAGGATACAAAAACTAGGAGGGAAAAAGACAAAGGTGTACTACCATGAGTGAAGAATGTCGATATACCACTTGTAGATAATTTCTTTTTACCCAAAGGAATTAAGAAAAGGGCAAAAGATCTTGTGGCCTCAGGCGAAACTTCCAGCCCTAAAGGAAAGTCATCTGTCTCTCTCACCCGTGGTGGCAGACAAATATTAAAGAGGAAGCTGCTTGTTAACAACCCAAATTTTGCATTTTGGACTGCTCAGGGTCCAACCTTTTGATGACCTTGAGGTCAAAGGCTCCACCTCCCATTCATCCATCCCTTTCAGGTTAGGTTCAGTTATTGCATAAACTGAGAACTTTCCTTTCTGTACAGAGCACAGATGGTGTGAGCTCATGTTTGTGTAGAAATAGATCTTTTAGCCTGAGAGACAGAAGTGCTCATTAGATGCCTTTCTCCAAATTCACAGAGTCATTTTTGGTTTAAATATACTTAGCCTTCATGGTCCTTTAAGAATTAATCTTACTACATTTTCTTAACAGGTTTCCTCCTTCCTTTAAGCAAATCCAATTGGTTTCACTTCACTTAGGTGACATAACAATTTATCCACTGATTTCAGCAAATGATATGTCCTCTTTTTAGATGGCTATCATCTCCTGGGAACATTTTCACTTGTTCAGCTGGTCTATAATTTGAATATAAAACCCACCTTGAATCTATAATGTCACTATTTTCCACAGGTCATATGTTAATAATATTCACACATACTCCAAAATCCACACACCCACAAAAGGCACTTATTTTTCCTTTGCCTATCAGCAGATCCATTAATTGAATCAATGTTATGTTAAAAAAATATCACAACTAAGGGTTCCATTTTGGCTTCATAAAAAGTTTTGTGTGGTGCAAAAATGTTTAGATCCTTATCATTTAGCATTCAATTTTAATGATGTACTGTTTTTATTTTCAACACTCTCTACTGCATCTTGTTACAAATTTTCTACTCCCAATTCTTTACAAGAATCCACAAATTAGTGACATTAAGTCAGATGCACCTGTGTTTGGCATGTACATACACAAAGATACATGCAAAGAGGTAGGAGGAAAAAAGAGAAATCTGGGTGAAACATATATTACCAGCGTAGTAACTTGCATCCAACTATCCGTCATCCACTGCAGGTACTTAGAAGCAATATTTCAGTCCCCGTTTCCTCTCTACAATCAAATTACTTTCTCTAGTCAGATAACTGCTAAAGTAAAGCAATCCTCGAGGCATCAGGTTTATAGCTTTGGATCTGGGAAGAATACGTACAACAATGTTATGATATGGCCAAACCAATGTTATTGACTCATAGCTATGCAAAATGAAAAGATAGTTCAGCACAACAATTTATGAGCATCTGTACTCTCTTCCTTCAAGGAAGGCAGTTGATGATTTCATCCAAATGGGGATAAATTGTAATGAGTTTCAATTTTATTTTCCCAAAACAAGCCACCTTCAACCTATGACAGCTAATCATCCCTGTTTTAAATTAAAAATAACTAAACACAAAGACTATCTGCTGATAATCAAAAATTGAAGTAGATGTTTCAGATCATTTCCTAGAGTAAGGGTCTTCAAACTTGGCAAGTTTAAGACTTGTGGACTTCAACTCCCAGAATTCCTGAGCTAACATGACTGGAGGAGGAATTCTGAGAGTTGAAGTCCATAAGTCTTAAAGCTGTCAAGTTTGAAGACCCCTGTCCTAGAGATTACAAGGAAGGTAGAAAAGATTAGACTTTTCTCAAACAGGGTTTAGGGCAGGGCTGTCAACTTACAGCCCACGGACCAGATGTGTCAATCACTGGCCACACCCATGCCCATTTTAGTGAAGGGGGGAAAAGTTGTAAAAGTCATGTGACAGTGCAAGTTTGATGCCCCTGGTTTAGGGGATATTCAAGCTTTCCCTGGCTTCATCGGTAGTGGGATTCAAAAAATGTTACTCCCAGTTCTATTTATAGAATCTCTATGTCATTTATTATGGTGTCATGTTTGATGCTTTCTTGTTACATAATGTTGAATGCTATGGGATGCTAGCAATTCCCACCTTTATGTTACATGTGTTGTGATTCATCGGCAGTATGTGTGGACAGCTGAGGTCTCGGAGAGCAAAGACTCAGATGAGGGGCCTGTGTGTGATGCAGGGATGGGGCCAGGACTATTAGAGAGTGGAATGCTGCCTTCGGAGCTTGTAGAGGCTGGCAGTGATGCAGAAGACCCTGAGGAGCCTGTGCCCAGTGCACATGTGTGCAGGGATGCTCAAAGGAAAGAGCAGCTGCAGCAGCATGGGCAGCTCGGGAGTAAGGCTGAAAGGTGATGGCCCCTCCCTTAAGGGATAAAAGCCAGCCCTCAGAGATGGGATTCTTTGCAGGAAGCAAAGAAGTTCTTGCACTTCAAGTCTTGTGGAAGTTCAGACTATCCTGGTTTGTGTTTGGAGAATTTTGTTTTTGATTATTTCCTTGCAATTTAATCTTGTGTTCTTGGCAGCCTTGCACAAGCTTGGCAGAACTTGCTCTTATCTGGGACAATTAGTTTTTAATAGTGTTTTACTGTGAATGAATAGAATTCACAGAGAGGCATTAAAAAGGTTTTGCTTTTATCTATGTTTTGCATTTGTTCAATTTGAATGAGGTTTGGGTCAGAACAACATGTACAATGACATTACATGCATAAAAGAGGCCATATTTGTGGCACAATAATGCCATTTTGATGAACACGGCAAGATCCTGATGAGTATATTTTTAACATCTTTAAATGTCTTTTTTTTTACATGTCTTAAGAAGAACCAGTGCTTGGAAGGAGGACTGTTTTGCATTACACAGTTATAGATTTCATAATTATAACACATGCATCACAGTGGTTCTGTCTTCAATTGGCTACCCTATGCATTTATTGAAATGTGTAACACAGGATTTCCAGTCACTATTCCATGCCAGGCAGCTGTCATCAAAGAGTCACGTTCATATACCATTCATCCTGAACAGAGCCTGGCAAGTATATGACCATTTGAAGCAAACTGTTCCCTGAGATGGAAAATGTTCCTTCCCCCCCACCCACCCCACTCCATTCACGCACTGGCTCAGCCTAACCCAGCTTAGCCCAGAAGAGTTCTATGTACAACAACATGGCTGTTGTTGGCCAAGAAACAGATTTCAGGCTAGATGTCATCGCTCATTGAAAGACTTTATTCTTCCCATGTATTATTGATCCAATATTTGCTCCTTGGGTCAACTGGTGTTATAGTGAACTCCAGCCAGGCTTTCATGCCCAAGGCCATTTCTATGAATAACAGCAGGAAACTGAAAAGCAGGTGCAACAAATGAAATTACTCTTCCTCATATGTGAGGCTTGGGGCTTAATAACCACAAGCATTTTCAGGATATTTTCATTAAGATGACAATAAGAAGTTATTGGGAGCAAGGCATGTCCTATATGAATCTAGAGAAGCTTCTAGAATCCACCTTTTTGCTATACTAGTCATAGTTACATACTGTAAGTTTATAATAATGAATATGTAGGGACTGGATGAATAGATAGGGGCATTTCAACTGATATCTAAACACACATAGATCCTCGAGTTTACAATTTTGTATCTTCATATTTCCATTATTAAATCAGAGGTAAAGTATATATTGCAAAATATAACATAATATTTTAGAAATATGACAAAATATGACAAAACTGCAAGGACTTATCCAGCCAGTCACCAGGAATCAACATTAGCTTGAAGGCATTAAAAAAAGATATAATTCCCAATAACATGCTATTTTACAAGAAACAACTGGACTTTCTGGTATTTCTTTGAAGATGTTTCGCTTCTCATCCAAGCTTCTTTTGGAACAATGATGACCTGGATGACTGAGAATCTCCATAGTCATCAAGCTATTTTACAGTTTTACAGAAAACTCTCAAACATAGAATCAGAATATAGAATTAACGTTTCATTACGTTAACATAAATAGAGACAGGACAACCTGTGCATGGTATTATAAAGGTGATTATTAAGCCCTTGTTTGTTTTATGAGTTACTTCATGACACTGATTGCTTGAGGGTTATAAATGAAGGCTCATCTTAGTCTCTTCTATTAACTGGGAGACAAGAGCTACCAGGAAGCATATTATAAAGATGAAGCAGGATACAGGAGGCTCAGAGACAAAAGATTCACAAGTTTGTGCCATCAGCAGAGAAATGCTTCATGTTCATTAACGATGGTTTAAGCCCATGTCACAGTGAACCAACGGATGCAAAGAGGATGTAAAACGGACAAAAAACCTTGCCATCCGTTCCACACACACAAGTCGATTTTGTACTGGGATACTTGCCCTCCGTTTTGGCATAAATTACCTCTCATATCGTGCTCAGACATGTCCGTGTACTGACTGTTGTCATCCGCCATCCAAACGTTTTGGGCCTGCCCAAAACTTTTTGCGTGGAAATTGTATCCAAAGTTTCGTCCCACGTATTCTCTAGGCAATTTCGTGCTACCGACATAGTAACAGAAAAAAATCAAAACAATTTTAAACTCAATTGGACAACCGTTACGCATTTGACCACGTTTACGTCACAGTTGGGAAGAGCAACTTGTTACGTACACTTCCGTTACGGCAAATTGCCTTTTCCACGTGCTATAAAGTCCTGCTGTTAGGATCGTGCGCTAGCCACATCCGCTGCAACTCACATCCGCAACGGGTTTGACGCAGGGAAGGATAAGTGGATACAGGATGCAGAATAAACGGATGCTAGTGCAGAAAGAATGGAGGAACAAGCGGTATTCAAAATGGAAAAAACGTTCACAGAGGGGACCTATCTCGCGATATTAAAGGATGTCTACCCAGGATAGCTCCTCACGAGGACTGCCTAGAGGAAAATGCCTAGAGGATGCCTAGAGATCACTAGAGGATGCAAAAGGGTACGCTCTATTTTACTGCTATGTATCAAAACGGTTGGGGAGCAAACTTATGCCTGCATCTTCCCTTGTGCGATAGCAGCCCAGCGGTGCAGACTTCTCACTGCCAGCCTTGGAGGATACCAATAGCTCCTTTCGGCAGCCACCCATCATTCTTGCAACAGTGCGAGCCATCATGCATGGCTTGTGAACTTGGCTACTTGACAGGCGGGCGAAGAAGAAAAGGAGCCACCCAAAAGAGTTGGAATCGCGAAGATGGATCGCCAGAAGAGCAGAGGATCGGACTGTTGACAAACAAGCTGAATGGTGGCTCGAGAAGAACTAGACACTCCGAGGCGCAATATGCTTTTTCGCGTTCCAGAAGCTTCATGAGCGCAATGGGCCTTTCCAGCCATGTCTTGACGAAAGTGTGTGCCGCGCCTGAACCCAGGTTGGACCAGGCAAACACTAGCTTCCGGCCTTTCAGCCTGGATACCCTGGGCTCAAGGTGGCACTCACCTTGCGTCACCGTGCCACTCAGGGACCTTATCTAACAGGATTTCATGCCAGTATGCGCTGGGAGGGTGCCATCTTCAAACAGCATCAGAGTTCGTGCTCAGAGAAAAGTGGTCGAAGGCCCAGTCATCGAGAAATGCAAGGAGTTTTGACAGCTCTCAGTACCCCCTCCACTGAAGAAGGGATGGAAGAAAGTTGCAGAACGCTAAGTGGTATCTTTGCAATTTCGGGAGAAGCGGAACTTTTATTACGCGACAGAGAGGCACTCGTTGAACGAGCATAATCGGCAAGCAACGTGGCACTGCAATCTCCAGCCAACTCAGAGCTCCAGTTTTACTATTCAATCCCAAGGGATAATTCTTCACGTTCATTCTTATCCTCTTCCGTCCATGAGATACGAAGCGAAGACTACAAGTTCAATGTACATTCTGAGTGGCCTTTTCAGGCCAACGGCTGGGCATTTCTTGTCTAGATGCCCAGGTATATTACAACGGAGCAGTGGCACTCAAAGGAGGAGCTCTGGTTAAGGCAACCTTCGCATCGTGGGCTTCCCAGGATCCAGAACCCCTGTTGCCCAACTGACAACACAAGAGAATGTGCCCTACTTCATCTGGGGGCATGGACGCCTTCTCCCTCACAACCTACCTCATGAAGGCCCTTAACACTTCCAGAATGCCTGCACCCTTGAAGAGAGGATCTTCAAACTACAGGCTTCGTCCAAGGCAAGGCGGGTGGGGGAGAACGCCCTTTTGGCCATCCTGGCCAACAGGTTTCCAGGTAATTCTCACCACCAATGGCATGCATCGCCCACAGAACCCGTGAGGAGGATCCGTGAAGCTCTGCCTGCATCCCTGCACAATTTCTCATGTGCACTTCTCGATACCCAATTCCAGTGTTGAGAACAGGCTTCCTGGTACCATCCTCACAAGGCAATGGGGGACAATGGGAGCCTGGGTGAATCCGAGAGGCAACGGGCTTTGAACTTCACCTTGAATTGACACATGAGGATGTGCTAGGCCCACAGAGCCTCAATGAAGCGAGAGAAACAGCGCAACCTCCTGAGACACTGGTGCAACTCCAATGCTGAGCAGTGGGAGTGGCAAGACAGGTATGAAGGTCCTGAATGCTTAATGAATGCTTCCTTGCAGGCTTCATGTAATCATCTACACGGATGAGATTTGGGCCAATCGTATTGTTTGGTTGGCCTACAATGAACAGGGCCGTTTAATAAAGCAGTTGTGTTTATTGTTTGACAATGTGTGGATAATTTTATACTTACATGATTATTGTAATAAAGTGCGTAGGTGGTGGCGCCTGGGAGGGGTGGACCACTAGTCCGCACCTATGCTTGGCACTTGGAGATTTTTATCTAATCCCACAGCTGTTACCCATATGGCCCAAAGGTAATCCCTGCCCATTCAACCAGTTTATCGTCAACTCGGACATCCCACAATAGGGACATAAGATCTCATATTACACTTCAGCCACCACACATAGCATACACAAATGGCGGTAAACTCATTTTATGAAATAAAGTTTCCAGCAAGATGTGTGAATTCTTTTGAGTTCCAAAATGAAAGCCAAGTGTTGTGAATCGATAAATAGACTTTATTTTAATCAACTAACTATAAGAACAAAACAATGAGTCTCTTGTGTGGACTTTTGCTTCTCCTTGGCTCCACGCATCAGTCCGGGGTGAAGGGTGCAGGAATGCTCTGGAGTGAGCTGGTGACTGGAGTGCTTGTCATAACAGCTCCTCCAGGAAGCAGAAGCAGTTCCGAGAAGAACTCCAGCCCCAGAAGGAGTGTAGCCACGATGTTCTGCAGAAGACCAGAGAACCAGAGTGTATTGGGGCTCGGCAGGGGGCTAGGGATGGGATAGCCGCTGTCCCTCTTGCCAGTTGAGCTGGCAGCAGAAAATAGGCCATAGAGGCTTGCTGTGCTTCCGCATGGATTTTGTGGGGTCTTGCTGGCATGGTAGGGAGGCTATGGCAGGAACACCGCAAAGGGTTGGCAGGAAAGTGCTGGCAGGGTTTATTGGTCTGGCACCATTAGGCTGGCAGGCCCAAGGCAGACACTAAGGCTGGCGGAGAAGGAAGGCAGGCACCAAAGGCAGGCACCAAGGCTGGCACCAAAGGCAAGAGCAACACGGAAGCGCAATGCAACCAAGGCTTGGTCAGGGAAGGACAAGGCAAACCAAGGACTTGGCAGGAAAAGGCTGGCAGGCTTCAGACATGAACTTTCAAGGCTGGCAGGAAGTGCAAGAGATTCACAGCATACGGCTTTGGAGGGAACAGACTGTGCTGGCAGCAAGGCTATGGCAGGCAGGCTGGCGGAGCCAAGGCTTGCAGGTCAGAGACTGGCTAGACAAGGCATGGCAGCAAGCTGGTAGCAAAGGCCGTAGCAGACAAGGACTGCGCAGGCAGACAATCGCCAGGGTCTAGGGTTAGGCTAGAGGTACAGCTAATTCCGTCCCGGCAGCAGGTCACCTTTCTTCTCTTGAATGAAAGGCGACAGCATGTTCTTCGCAGCTGCTTATCGCGTTATATCCACGGGGATGAACCAGGGCAGTGCATCCCCACCGCAGTGGGCGCACTTAACTATTTGGGCAGGTGCATTCACCACGTTAGGCCAGGTCTTTCCTGCCTGATGCGCATGCTCCCGCTGGCTTCTGCTGTGCATCCACTTCAATCCGCTCTGCATCCTGCCCCCCACCCACCCACACTTTTTTACTGCCGCGGCATAATTAAAGCAATACCTACTAGTATCTACGGGCTCTTTGCTGTTCTGTATCGCCTAGAGCGCTTTATAGCTCACTGGAAGCCCTGTGGTTGCACGCATCGCTCCCCATCGCTTCCATCCACGGATGGGCTTCTAAGCCGTTCCGCATTTCATTCAAATGCATCAATTATAATCCAATGATTCCACTTCATAGAGCATCCGACCTAAGGTATTTCGATGCTCACCCTTGCGTCCCGTGTTTATCCCCGTCCAGTTACTCCGCCAAATTTTTCGCCCCTTTTAAGAGCGGATAACAACAGATGGAACATTTTGCTCGTCCGCTGTGTCCTTTTTGCATCCGTTGGCCACTGTGACATGGACTTTACTATCTGCTACTGTCATCCAAATTATTTGTGCATAAAATGCAAATTAAACATAGCCCTTGGGTTCATTATGCATTTTGCAAATTTCTCATAATATTGAAGAAGCTGCTTACCTGTGATATAAGGATGCAAGAGGTAGAAAAGTGGGCATTGCATTGATGGATTAATTGAAAGACAGAATAAGAAATATTCTTATTTTTGGTGTAGACCTTGCAGTCCAGATGAATATCTCCTCTCATCAGCTTCAGTCAGCTTGGTCTTGATCAGGAATGATGAAACTGTCTTTCAGAAAGAGGAACTGAGCTAAAAATTGCCTGTCCCTGTTTTATAAGATATGCGGCATTTGCAGCAGTGGTCCCTATCTTCAAAATGGCAGATATGATGAAGAGAATAGAGGTTAACACTTTCTGGAAGGCATGGGACACACAGTGCTTCAATAAATGAAAAAGCGTACATCATCTTTGAATGGATGGGTCTTCTCAATGAAGCTCGAAAGTCTAAAGGAAGACTTTTGTCTACTTACAATTGTCCTCCACAAGGGCAATGCCTTATATGTAGTATTCAACTGTTTAATAACCGTTCAAAGTTATGAAAGCACTGAACAAAGTTATTTATGACTGTTGTACTTACTGGAGAGCTGTGGTGGCACAGTGGTTAAAATGCAGTATTTCAGGCTAATTCTGCCAACTGCCAGCAGTTCAATTCTCGGAGGCTCAAGGCTGATTCAGCCATCCATCCTTCTGAAGGCAGTAAAATGAGGACTCAGATTGGTGGGGGTAATAGCAATAGCACAGTGAAGTGCTATTGCTATTACAACTTCCATAGGTTCCTCTCAGACACATGATCAAAAACTGATAGCTTGGCAACCAGTATGTCCTGGGGTCACATGATCATCATTTCCAACTTTCCCAGGGAATTAGAATTATAATTCTTTATTGGCCAAGTGTGATTTGACACACAAGGAATTTGTCTTGGGTGCAAATGTTCTCAGTATACATAAAAGAAAAGAGTCAAGAGTCAAGAATCATAAGGTACAACACTTAATGATAGTCATCGCAATCAAATCGAACTAGGAAACAGTCAACATAAATGGTAAGGATACAAGCAACAATGTTAAGGCCCTGTCACACTGGCCGACGGAGGCAAAACATTTGTAAAAAGGACACAGCGGACGAGCAAAATGTTCCATCTGTTGTTATCCGCTCTCAAAAGTGCCCCAAATTTGCA
>BHFT01000944.1:0-42058 GCA_004320025.1 Laticauda laticaudata | reverse complement strand
CTGCTTCCTGTCTGTTAAGAAGCTTATGATCCACTTACAAGTGTGTTCAGGTACCGCTAGTTGGTTTAGTTTTGTTAGAAGGATGTCTGGAATGATGGTATTGAATGCTGAACTGAAGTCTAGAAAGAGGACCCTTGCGTAGGTATTTGGAGATTCAAGGTGCATGGGATCTAACAGGGGATCCATGATGGTTTTTAGGTGGGATAGCACTAGCCTTTCAAAGGTTTTCATAACTATAGATGTTAGAGCAACTGGTCTGTAGTCATTCAGTTCCTTGATGGAGGGCTTCTTTGGCACTGGGATGATAGTAGAGGAAAGATTTACAGTCTTGCTAAATGTTTCAAATTGTTCTAACAGAAAATACTGAGATTTTTGAAGAATCAAATCAGAAAATTGTAGCCACAATATGAAAAATGTCAATAATGACGTTTGACTAGAACTAGAAAGGACTTGGAATCCTTCTCGTCCGACCTCCCTATACTATTCCAGACCAGTGGCTGTCCAATCTCTTCTTTAAAATCTCCAGTGATTTCTGTTTCCCGGGACAGGCTATGTACAAAAGAAATTATTGAAAAAATGTCAGGTATAAACAAATTTTAGCTGACAACATAGAAGGGAAATCCTTTGGTGTAGTAGACTTCAAATGTGGTGAAAATGCGAGTGAATGCCATTGTTCTGGAAGGCTCAGAACTTTAATATTCACTAGCATTTTTCCCTCTGGAGGGATGAAAACGATGGTGTTCACTAAAGGCTTTGTTCTGAAACACTCAGAAGATGGTGTTAGCTAGAGTTTTCACCAGATTTGAGGTCTGTTCCTCCAGGTTGCAGGAGGATTCCCCCTTATGCACAGAGGGGAGGGGAAATTCCCTTGTTGTGCCGGGGAAACACCTCAAACCCAATGTGTCCTCTGCTTGCAACCTTACCTGCCAGTTTCCTCAGTGACATTCGGGGAAAACTGGCAGAGAAGATTGAAAATGGAGATCACATGATTGCAAGGAACTTGACAAGTCATAATTTTTTATATCATTACAACGACATTTAACATTTTGTATATTCCCCGAACTTCCTTAATTCTTTTAATACAGTGAGAGCATTGAAGCATTCATTATCTATATACTACTAAAATTCACTTGGATGAAATATTGCATCATAGGGCAAAACTTTGTCAAGAAAGATACTTCAAATGAGCTAATTTATAGAATGCCAGATCCATTACTCCTGGGGGAATGAAATTTGAGGGTTTGGGGGTTTTTTTGCTGCTTCAGTGGCACCAGTGTACTGCTGCAGTCCACCACAGTGATGTGATTCTCAATTTCAGTGTTCTCTGACAGCTTCCCATAAGTTGATGGGGAACCCAAGTCAACCTGATACAATGCTGATGCATCAATACTCCTTGCCATCTTCTCACTAGCAAAGTCCTTGCTTGTGGGAAGTTTGCAGGGAGAAGAACATCAGTGAATAAATGGTTCACTCCTGTGCTCACACTCCATTTCTCCTCACGTACATGGCAACAGCCACACCTGCATGTTGGGAAGAGGAGGAAGGAGGAAAGGGAGGGAAAAACGTGGAAGGAAAGAAGGAATAAACAGGGAGAAATGAAGAGTGAGGGAGGAAAGTTAGGAAGGAAGAGGAGGAAGAAAGGAAGGGAAAAAGAGGAAAGAATGAAAGGAAAAGAGTGAGAGAAGAGTGAGAAAAAGGAAGCCACTGCCTTGTCTGTTGGGAAGGGAAAACAAGGGAGAGAGGAAGACAGGAAGGAGGGGGAAAGGAATGAAGGAAAGGGAAGTAAAGGAGAGAAATTGGGGGAGGAAAAGTGAAGGATGAATGGATGGAAGGAAGAGATGGAGGGGAGGGAGGCAGGAAGGGAGAGAAGGAAGCAAGGAATGGAG
Source organism: Laticauda laticaudata (assembly GCA_004320025.1). Lineage (NCBI taxonomy): Eukaryota > Metazoa > Chordata > Lepidosauria > Squamata > Elapidae > Laticauda > Laticauda laticaudata. The sequence goes on along the minus strand of BHFT01000944.1, from coordinate 40,172 downwards.
GAAGGAATGGAAGGAAGGGAGGAAGAAAGGGGAGGGAAGAAAGGAAGAGGGAGAGAAAGAGGGAAGGCAGGAAAGAAGAAAGAAGGTACAGGAGAAAGGAAGAGAAAGGGAGGGAAAGAGGGAAGAAAAAAGGGAGAGAGGAAGTGGGAAGGAAGGTTGCTAATGCTTGTTGCCAGATTCCCACAAGGAAACTTAATGTAAAAGTCAACAGGAAGTTCAAAGTCGCTGTCGCTCCCAATTACGTCATACATTTGAAAATGTATAAAATGTTTCTCAGGATTATGAATCCCACAGATTAATAATTCCCTTTATGAAGAAGATAGGCAAGCAAAAAAATAAAATTTGATTGGAATTCTTTGATTTTTACTCACCCTATAAAGGCAATGTATAAAATAACCTTATTTTATATCTGTTCCAATCTCAATGTGGGATATCTTACAAAAGATTCTTAAATACTACATTTGCTTTTAATTTCTCAAGCCATAAGCAACCCACCCAAATCTGAACTCAAGACCTTCCAAGCCCCAGTAGCCTTTTATTTTTTAAAGTTATCCAATCTTTTATCCAAAACAAAAATATGCCTCAAAATAAAATTTGAGCTCACGTAAAGCCAACTCTCTTCTCTCTAGTATCCTAAATCACCTTGGTTTTTTTTGTTTGCTACACAAAGTTAGAAATATCCTTTTGACATTGTTTAAAACAGGGGTCGCCAACCTTTTGGACCTCAGGGACCACCAAACTCATAATTTTAAATCCCAGGGACCACTAACTGGTTCTGTGGGTGTGGCTAACTTGTGAGTGTGGCTTGGTGGTCAAGTGACTGGCTGGGCATGGCTTGTATGTAAATATTATAAATATTTATATGTTGAATTTTTCATTAAAAAAATAGCGACTTTTACCCAAAATCAGGCAAAGCAGGCAGGCAGATTGAGTTGCTCACAGAATCACAGATTCATTCAGAGATCTATCTATCTGCCATTGGCTAACTCAGTCTCAAATTTGCTTGCCATGAGTCTGCTCTGAATAACAGAACCTTTTGTCCTAAGGGAGGTTCGGTGGTGCCTAAAAGCAGAGCCAAAGATCTAAAGACTAGCTAGAAATCAAGAAATCCAACCATTTCCTGCTTCCTAGCTAATTTAAATCTCTCGACGCAGAAGAATAGATGATGGTTGGAAAAAAGAAAAAATAGCAATTGAGCAGGCAAGTTTGCCAGGTGAGGAGTGAGTGGGCGGGGAGGGCTCCTGCGGGCCATGTGGGCTGCACAGCCTTGTGTTTCTGCACAGCCTAGATTAATTGCTTTGGGATGGTGCTCTGGGGGTGAGATTTCTCTGCGGCCCACCAAAATTTTCTTGCAGCCCACCAGTTGGCAACCACTGGTTTAAAAGGTATGTCTATTGTCATGACTGGTAAAGTTTGAAATAAACATTCTTGGTGAAACATGTGCCTCATTTTACCATATTTTTGACACAGTTGTTAAGTGAATTTTGCAGATTCTTGGCTTCCCAGATTCGCTTAATGTCAGAAACCAACTAGGTTACAAATTGTGATCATGCCAGTAAGAATACAGGCCAGTTGCTAAGCGCCCAAATTTTGATCATATGACCATGGGGATACTGCAATAGTTGTCAGCGTGAAAACTGATGTCAGTGACCTTATAATTTTGAACAGTCGCTAAACGCATGCTTGTAGGTCGAGGACTATCTGTTCTTTAGTGTTCACCATATCAGTTTGAAGTTAGCATCTCTCTTATTCCAGGTCTCCTTTGGAAAATTTCTTACTTTTCCCGTATCTTTATTTTTTATCTCATTGCAGATGTCTGTTCTAAACGTTCTGTGATATTCTTTGTTGAACCTCTTCCTGAGAACTTTGTCTTTCTTGGCTTTGGTTTCTCTTCTCTCCTGGCAATTTCCATTTTATTCTGACACCCAGTTTGCTTTCTCCTGTTTCTAGACCTTTGACAATCTCTTTTCACATGCTTCACAGCTTATGTATTTCAGACAGGTTAGAAATGCAATTCTCACATTTGTTTCCTTTTTTGCACCGTTCCTTTTGCTACCTTGCAAAAGACAATAGTCCCCAATATTATCTATCAATTCAAGGTCAATTCTACTCAGAGGAAGCCTATTATTTATATCGTTCCGGGACGACGACAGCGGGGTGATCGGCGGCTGCCGCTGGAAACACGCTGCGGCGGTACGAACAGCAAGTGCACGGCGAGCGGTGTGGCGTGCGCGAGGACAGCCCCCAACTCGCTCTCGCGAGCCACTCGCTTAGCGGCGACTGTGAGAGCAGCGACTGAATTGTCACCAGTCCCCTCCGCCCCCTCGTCAAGGGGGCCGCGAAGACAAGACCCGAAGGCGGAGGAAGACCCCAGGGCCGCTGCCGGGCATGCGCGACGCCCCAGGAACATGGCGGAGGAGGCAGCAACAACAGCAGCGGCGGCGGCGGCGTGAATCTTGTGGCGGCGGCGGCGGCACCGCGGAGCTGACAGAAGGGCGAGCCGAGCCCCCCCCCCNCCCCCCCCCCCCCCCCGGCTTGCCACCAGAGCGGGGCTCGTCCGGTGAGTGCCTCCGGTTCCCGAGTTCCGAGCGTTTTTGCCTTCCAAGGGGGAAAAGCAGGAGGGCTGGAGCCGCCTCCCCCCTCGGCCGCCGCTTTCTCCTCTCTCCGCTGTGGGATCTTCCGGGTCCCGCGTCCTAAAACGCGAGCTGAGAAGGGGAAAACGCTGGTGTGAGACCAGCAGTCAGCCGCCACCCGTCGCCGAGGACTTGGTGCCCGCGAGGTCGAGGTTACTGGGTCCGGCTACTCGTCCTTCACCTCTTCCAGGCGACGGCTGTCTCTTCTCCTTCAGGTTTTCCCGAGCTGCCTCTTTCTTCTCGGCCTCTCGCACCCTCCCTTTGGGTCTTGGGGCAGTTTGAGGCGCGCGCTGCCTCCCCCCCCTCCCTCCCTCCCTCCCTCGGCTGTCGACTTTAACGGGTCGGAGGGGATTTATAATCCCGCTCTCCCTTCCTCAGATGAGCCTTCAGTTCCCCCTTTCTGATGACCCAAAGGTGGAAGGGGAGGAGGAGAGAGGAAGCCTTGGCGGTCCTCTCTGAGGAGGGGCTGGAGGAGGTGGGAAACCTTGCGAGAGGGGAACTCACCCCTGCGTTGAGCCAGGGGCCATGGCAGGTCTCTCTCGCTCTCTCGGGTCGGTGGAGGCCGGCCGGCCCGCCGGAGAGCCGGTTGTGGACAGGCAGTTCCGCGCTTTGAATGCTGCGCGGTTTTATTTGAAAGGGGAGGAGAGACGAGCGACTGACACCTCCTGACCAGAGCTGAGCCAGCACAAACCGTCGCGTTTAGCCCGAGCTAAATCTGGTGGCGGTGCTGCCTTTTTTTGGTTTTGTTTGTTTGTTTGTTGGGCCTGCNGGCCTGCTTCTTGACAGAAGTTACTGCCCTTTAAGCAGGAGGGGGATCACCGTGGGCACTGGAGGAGGAGGGGGGGGCACAGGCGAATTTCACACGCCCCACCAAGCTTCCCGGGCTGAAAGCTCAAGGACGAAAGCCGTTCGCGGCAGTTCTGCGCTATTTCGCCCCCAGCCCGCGCATTTTGAATTGGCTCTTATTTTCTGGTTTGCTTGGGTGTGCTTTTGACACAAGCTTCGACGTGGACACACCTCTTCGAGATGTGGCTTTTCCTCTGGCTCTCCTCCCTTTCCTCTTCTTGGGCATGAAGTACAGTGTTGTCTGCAAGTGACGCCTAAAAACTCACTTGTCCGTGGACCGGCTGTTGCTGCGGCAGTTCCTTTAACTTGCTTGGCCGGGCAAAGAGGCACGCAAAGGACAGATGCGGTTTCTTTGCTTCTGAGAACCGGTGAGTTGGGTGCAGTGTTTACTTCTTCTCGTCTTGTAAATGAAGGCCAGTCTTTCTCCGAAGTCAGTCAGGCTTGGCCTAAAGAGCCTTGAGGACGAGTGGAATTCGTATATTAACAAAGAAACATGTGCAAAATTGAGCCTCTAAATACTCTTCCGTGCAGAAACAAGAGGTTTCAGGAAATTTATTCCTTTGGGTTTGTGTGTATGTTGGCCATAACACACTTCTGATCCCATTCATTTCTTCAGAGAAACAGTTTCAACCTGTGACTGTTTTCTTTATCAGTTTTGACCATGGGGTGCAATCTAGTGTCCTAGAAGCACATTCAGTACAATTTAGGACAGCTTATTTTGATCAAGCATGCAAAACATTGCACTGTATGGTTTTAATACTGAAGATACCTACCAAAGAGCAAGCCCCATTTGGCACAGGGAGAAATATTTGTTGGTAATAATACATAGAATTACTTTTTGTGTCTGCAGATTATGGGAGCTAGTCTCCACTGAAATGTTTTTCTTTCCCTTGCATAAAATCTTTAGAATGTTTCTGAGTATGTACGATTGTATGGGCAATCATTTTAAATAAAACAAATTAATGTTAAAACAACAAAGGTGTTTTTAAATGTAAAGGTTCAGTAACTTATTATGGTATAAAATACGAAGACTTATCCTTTGGGTTAATACAACATGTTTCAGCGAAATTGTAATTTACATGGAAATCCGTGTTATCTTAGATCAGTTGATCCTTATAATTTCTCTTGAGCTGCAAAAAAGAGTTTAGGGAAAACTATCAAAGTGTAATTTAAAGTATTGATGCAATTTTTCTAAATCTTAATCTTGTAAATAAGAACATGGTCTCTCCAAGTTTGGAGAGAGTCCTAAACATCTTTATTTAATTTGTGTAAAGTTTGGACAACTTTTGAGGCTTATACCCAAGTATACATTAAAAATTGTATTAAAGTAAAAGCAATATATTTGGGATAAAGGCATAAAAATAGCTTTTTAAACAGTTTTTTAAAGGATAGGTAATAATATGGCTATGGAACTTAAAGGCTAATTCACTGTTGATATTTCCATTTCCCCTCCAGCCCCATAATGGTTGAATTACATACTAGTAATTAATTCTGCTATTGCAGCAATTTCTGTGTTAAAGTGTTTTTCTTGTCCATGCAGTTTGCTGCTGTAATATCCCAGTAATATGGTTAGAAGAAAGCAAATCAATGCAAAGTTGTTCTATAGTTTAGCTATATTGAAAAATGAATAAAAATCACAGATGATGAAAAGATACCTGATTTTTCTGGATTTGCAAATATGACTTGCTAAGCTAAGTCCATTCCATTTTCTTATATACATTTGCATACAGAACACAGGGGAAGATAAGTTATATGGAGTTAATTGCTGTATTTCCCTCCTTGCTTAGCCATTTGCAGGTAGTGCAAAAGAGAATCTTCATTCAGACACCAAGTTTGAAAGTATATTTTAAAAAATCTCAGTACTTAACATAGTGATCAAACTATGATGGAACAAAGCATGTTTATGTCATTTGGATAATGACTGTTACTACTAAAATGTCTGCAATTGGAGTGCAAGAATTTTAAATATTTAGGGGTGAATTAGTGCTAAATTTATTCCATACTTGAAAGAGTTATGAGTGTTATTCAGGGTCCTCATCTGCTTAGTACATCAGTTCTACAGTATCTGCTTCTAATAAAGTAAACCTGACTTTATTTTAGGTGTGAACAACTTTTTAAAGAATAAACAAAGATGAGGAATTGTATTACAAGATAAAACAACATCCTAAAGATTTAGGATATACAAATTATAATTTGGCCTCCAATAATGGATACATTAATTTTTTTAGTCTATTGTAGCTTGTCTTTAAAATTGTTTTCTTGTAACACATCTAGGAATGTTTAGTTCTGGAGTCATATTTTTCTCCAATAAAAATATTTTATAAGTTTATAAATATTTCTTTGCTTATATAAAATGCATGTAAGAGAAAATTAGTTTCAAAGGACTGCAGCTTTAATTCTAACTAAATTTATATGATTGGATTGATGATGCTCTTTATATGGAAAATTGTTGTTTAGAAAGTTAAAAGTATATTTATGATATGAAGCACTATCATGAAAATGGATAAAAGAAAAATCTAGGGCTTTTTGAAAGCAACAGATGTAAATGTATATCAAACTATTACATGATTCAAACTATTTCCTTTTAGTAGTATATGGGAGGAGGTGACAACTGTGCTTGATTCCTGCAATTAAGGGCTTTCTTCCCAGAGTATTTTATTAGTAAAGCAATTTCTTTTTAATGAACTGGAATTGCAACAATTTTGAGATTTTAATTTGATTTGCTAAGGACAGCAAACTCCAAAAAGACTCTTAAAGTACAGATATAAAATTCTAGTCAGTGTAAATGTATTTACAAATTATCCTCCTCTAAAGTAACTTTTTGGGAGGGCATAGGTAATAAAGTGATTTCATCACTACAAATCAGTGAGTACCATGGCAAAAAAGCAAATTGAGCAGTATGATTTGTTCAAATTCTGTGCATTGTACCATTTGCAAAGTAGTTGAGTTATACTGAATAAATGTTACTAATTTTCTTGGTCTGAAGAATGCTCCTTCTAATCATGTTCTTTAAGATCACTGTAATTTAGAATACTAAATTATATGAATGAAAAAAGATTATGGGTACACATATTTTCAACTTTAAAAAAATTATATACAAATAAAATGGTAGTAATGTCATTAATTTTTCTAATTACAAACATCATTTTTCTTGAGATGAATTTTTCTGTAAATTACTGCAATTAAATTTGTAGTCAACTGTATAAATAATGAACTTCACATTCCAGCATGAAAGATAACTTTTGATAATTAAAATAGTAATCCGGCACATTTTAAAAATGATACTGAAGGCCTATTTTTCTGTCATTAAAATTCCCCATGTACTGATATATTTGTTAATAGACTAATTTAAGATCTTACAAAAATAAAAATAATAGTTTAGCTGGTGTTTTCCTTTTTATTTCTCAGTCACAACAAATTTTAAATCATTTATTAATCTGGAATAAGGCAAAATATATCCTACCTTACAAAACTATGAAACTGACTCAATTACTTAACTCATATAAAGGCACATGGCTTTTTTAAAATATAGCAGGGGTCAAATTTCCTCTTCGTTAATTTTGCAATCTTGAATTTAGAATTAGAACAGTTCATACAGTTATACTAATGTTATTTTATATAATTAGAGATGGATTCATTTGATTAAAATTGTATTCAGATTGACATTTTATGATCTCTTCTGGCAATTAAGGGTAAAAATACCCTTGGCAATACATGGCCCCAGTATGTGACATTGTGGCAATTTGTAAACAAAGCCCAAGAGATGTATTTAATAATGTATTAGGTTTTTAATGAATAAATGAGAAGGGGGAGGAAATAGCAACATGAATAATTAATGCTATGTTGTTGATGCACTGACATTTAATTATGATTTACAGTAACAAGGAGTTGACTGCTTTTTCTATGTTAAATCTGAGATGGAAAATTCTGTTTGGAAGAGAAATTAATCCCCATCATTGGAAAATTTGTATCGTCAATATATGATGAGGCAGGTATATTTTTGGCCATTGTACTTTATTTTAGGAAGTTGCTACATGAATGATTTCCTAATCTTCAGCATTAGATCTAGAATTCTGGATGAATTTGTGGGCTGAATTTTATAGGCTATGAAATAGGTTATTGGCAATGTTTATTGCCACCTTCCCTTTGGATGGGGTTTCTCTGTTAGCTGACAATCTTGTCTCTGTCTAGATGCTCATTTGTCTGAAATGCTGGAATTCTTTTTATGTTTTCCAGCAAGTACTTCAGTGGCTTAGAGAGATATAATCACTATTGAACTGGAATCTTTATTACAGGAGCAAGTGTAATCTGCTGCTGGCTAGAAAAGCAACAATAGAAAGATAAACACAAGTGGTTTAAAGTTGACTGCTCATAAAGAGGATGACTTGGATCACCTTTCAGTTGTAAGATAGCTTTGAAATCTGTTTTGAATTCAACAGCTTTTTGTAATAACTCCTATTTCCTTTTATTGAAATGGGGTTTCATTTGTTGAATTAATTTCATAGAAGGGTACGCTTTGTTATTTGTATATTTTTACAAATATACTTGTGTTAGCATTTTTGCACCTGAACTTTTGAAATAAAAAATACATACACACATTAATGTTTATTCCTATATTTGATCAGACATAAACACCCTAGGGAATTTCATTTTTTGAGAAGAAATAATGATTTTTATTACAATCTGTATGCAATGCAGTTCAGTTTTAAAAGTTGTCAAAATGACACTTTAAAGTTTAGATTTTCCCCTAAAATCCATAAATGTGAAAGTTTCAAGTTTCATATTTTAACTATTCTAACTGATTCTCAAATATTTTATTAGGGTCAATTTGATCACATTTTAGTTTTCTAAATGTACTATGCAATTTTATAAGACTGGGAACAAGGAATTGTTAATGTATTCTTGAAAAGTTTTAAATTAGTACATAACATATAGCACAATTAAATAATATGGAACAATTATATTAGCATCTGAATCTTTGAACTCTGTAAAACTTGTTATTTGTGAATGAATGTTTCTTAGTATTTCAGCAAGTTAGGTCATTTTATGGTATATCCCTGTTTACCTTGCAGTATGTTCTATATAATTTAGCAGCAATAATCTCTAAGTAACATAGACAGAATTACTGAACACTATTAGTTCAAGATATAAAGACCACAAAAAATGTTGTGGATTATTGCATTCATATTCTATTCAGGCAAAATTCACACAGACAAATGGCAAATGGTGTTGAATTTTGTTCCTTAGTCATCATCCACACACACACCATCCCCCATCCTAGCTTAATTTTTACCCATGCATTATATTGGCCACACACATAAAAATCAAGCTAGGACTTACTTTCAGGGTAGGTCATATTTTTGAGGAAATAGGGCATATGTGCTAAAAGTAAAAAAGTACTAAAGCAAATAATGTAAATTTCTATGTGATGTTAAAAGCATTGAACTTATAATTACTATAATATCCTAATATAAATGTAATTCTACTTGTGTCTGTGTGTGTGTGAAGTGTTTGTGTATATGGTTAGAAACAATAGGAATTCTTCAACAAATCTGTTGTAAATAGTGTCTAAATCTGAAATTTAAAGAACCTAAAATTGAAAAAATGTGCATGAGTTTTTGTGGGGATGAGTAGAAACAGAATTAAAGCATTTCTTATTTTTAATTCCATTCCTTATTAACTTACTGGTTTTATACTGTTCGTTATGTATATGTATGTCTATATTTGTGGATATGATGTATTTGTGTGTGTGTGTGTGTGCATGTGTACTTTCTTCCTAATCTATTGTATTACTGCTTTACAGGAAACAATTCTACTGAAACAGAAGAGTGAACTTTTCAGGCAACATTTGTATTTTTATTGTGACAGGGAGGACCTGACTTTTAACCATGGGGAAAACAGGTAAAGTTGAAACAATAAGATAGTAAAAGGGAACATTAACACCAGAAGTCACAATTTCCAGACATTTAAAGTGTAACATTTAGTTTCAAGAGTTTAATAAGTTCTAAGAGGACTCCTAATTCCTAAACTGGGAATTTGTTGACAATTAGTAATATAATTTCATGAAAAAGAGATGTAGATGTTTGCAGAATAGCTACAGTATTGATATAAACAACTTTTTTTTTCTGAACTCAAATTTTGATTTCTAGATCACGGGAAAACCTAAAACTGGTTGGGTAAATATTTAATGGCATCTGCTAGATATCATTTAATTTGTGAAAGAAAATACATTTTCATAAAATTGCAAATTTAATGTGCAAAAGTCTTTAAATATGCTGTTTTATTAAAATAATTTGCAATAACCAAGTAGCAGGCAAACTGGATTTGAAACTAAAAAGTTTATTTGGGATGGTTTTGTTCAACAGCTTAAAAATTTGTATCTTTTTCTGAGATTGTATAGTTATTGCTGATAAGTAAAAAAGTTACATTTGGGTTAAGGAAGAAGCTAGAAAGTTTTTGGAATGATTTCATTTAACAGCTGTGGCAGCTGCTTACAAGTTGTATCTTTTTCTGGGATTGTATAGCTATTGCTGATAAGTGAAAAAAAAATACATTTAGCTTAAGAAAATGTCAACACGAGCTACTGGACATGCTTTAAATTGCCTTTTCTGAATCTAAGTTCTGCACTGGTCTAATAACTGGTGGAATTTTTTTCCATAAAGTAGGCATTTTTAAATATCTGATAAGCATTCTAAGTTATTTTTTATATTAATGTCATGTCTTATCTTCAAGTGTATCAGTAAAAAGTGTATCACAAAGCTCACAAAAGTACCATATGCATATAATTCTGTTCACATATTTATTTAAAAAAAAGCAAGATAAAGTAAAATGTACTATGAACTCACATTCTGGGAATACTGTATTGTTAGCACTGATGTCTGTACTGTAGATGGCAGAGTACCAATTACAGTAATAGGATAATTCAGCCTTTACATACACTGTTTGTGTTATGATTAAAGCACTGGCTTGTAAGAGATCCAAATCTGTCATCTTCTGCCTCTTATGAGGTCTGAATTGACTACTTATTCTATTTCCATTATTTGCATACTGTAAAAACATAGTACTGGAGGATATAATCATCCTTGTTCCTTCTGCAGTACATATAGATGTCAAAAAGCCTTTTCTCATTTATCTTCCTGAATTGAAATAAAAAATGCTCAGTAATATCAAATGAAGAAATGTACTAGATTATATGTCCAGGGAGGGAATTAGCTACCCTTTTTCATACTGCTAATGTCAGAATATCTATCCATGCTAAAGGTATCATCTATTCAGCAACTGTAACTTTGAATTGAACTGGTTATCTTACTGCCATTGCTTCTTTTTTCTTCTAGTAGGTTTCATCTGATAATCCACTGTGCATTAAATGAATGGTCTACAATGAGTTGTTCAATAATTCCTTTAAGTGTTTGTTCTATTTTGTGTTAGCATATTCTAATCTTCTTTGCCTGGTTAATAAGCCAAAGTCATATTAGGTAATTTTGTTTGCATATTTTTAGCATGTATCTGTATAACACTGGATAAAAAGGATTATGTAGAATAGTATTTAGTACTTTGCACAATGTACTTAAGCTGAAATCACTATTGTAATTCTAGAGGACACATTGTGATTATAATTTATTACATAATACATACTGAAAGTATTTGCCTTTATTTTGTCAAAGCCTTTGCTGTTTTGCATTATTCTGTGAGTTTTTAAAAGTCAATGCATTATGAAAATTTACAGCCAGATTTAATGTTAGAAATAAACCTAACTGAATCAATTTAGATTTCAAATATTTTGAAATATTCTTTATGTTGCCAACTTAAGCCCAAATCCTGTATCTATTTACCCAGAAATGAATCCTATTGAGAATAATAGAATTCTGTAATTATATATTAATATAATTCAATAAATGTATAAAATGATATTATTAGAAGTGTATGGCAACGTGTACAATTATGTTTATTTTAGATTTTAAGTATATTAAAAAAGAAAGACAAGGCAATAGTAATCTGTCAGGAACCAATTGTTGGATAACATTACATGTTGTAAATGTAAAAAGAACAAATGTTGGTGTATATAGACTTTTTAAAAGCAAACTTTTTCATTTTTCTGTCTTCTGCTGTCCCTGAAAAATCTCTCTAGATTCTCTCTAGAAGGTGTCTCTTCCCAGTTTTGAATCAATCATTTTCTTCCATTCCAGCTTTCCTGAAGATATGTTAAACAGTCTCCCATGTCAAAGTGAACTTTTAAAGGAGAACAGACAACTGCAAGAGTGGAGGAGTGAAAAATATTCTTAGTCAAATTTCCAGAGTTTCAAACCAACATACTTAATTAAATTTGAAAATATTTCCATTTTGGTTAAATGTTATATAAAGTTACCACTTAATCACAACTTACTTTGTTTATGGATTATAAAATAAATCTTTAACATTAGGACTTTTATTTTAGCATTGCTTTTGTTGAATGCTACTTACGGTTATAAATCCTTTTCATGCTATATGTATATTTCATGCTAATGTTTAATATAATGTTTTTAAGATTATACTTTGAATCATTCTGTAAGTACAGGTCTGTCAGCTTCAAGTATTTCTATGGTTGTGATTCCTTATGTCAGGCCACAGGACCTTTATTGTTGTAGTACTTTGGAGCGTCAGCAAAAGTTACTGGACCATTTTGTATTAGAACTACATCTTGCCTCATTCTGTTCTTTCCTTCTTAGCTGGATTTGTCAATTATTGCAATAGTGGGGAAGACTTGCCATCCTGTAGAAGTTGCCTTCATGGAGTTAGGCAAGATTTATCACTAAAGAGTTGAGGACATTACCACTGATAATAGATGCTAAGCTGAGCTCATTATCAATCCAGTAGATGTAGCTTCTTTATATATCAACTCTACAGAAATTAACACGGAAAAGTATTGGGATTTCCATACCTATTCTTGAAGACTATACCATTCAATAGTTTCAGATAATACATTACCAATTTTTATTAACATACATTGTCCTGAACTATCTCTTTGCCAGCTCAGGCCTGTACATTTTTGTTCACACAAATACAAAATGTCATAGGTCCTGTTTGAACTTCTTTCTACCATAAATACTAAGTATCTAACCTGCAAGAATTTTGCAGTTGATGCTTATCTGTGACTTGGAGAACTGTATGCTATAGGTACCGGTAGTTCTCGGCTTACTACTGTAATTGAGCCTCAAATAATTACAGTTGTAAGTCAAGGCATCAATAAATTTTCCCCAGTGGGTGTTTTTGAAGGAAATGCAGGAAAACAGCAAAAAAGTTACAGATTGCAATCGCATGACGTGAGATGCTGCGAAGAGCAATAAAGAGGTGCTCGTTGCCAAATACCTGAAATGTGATTTTGTGACCATAGTGGTTTGTGCACAGCTGTTACTTTGAAAATGGCTCATAAGTAGCTGGGGAGGACTGTTTTAAGTTGAAGACGACTAGTATATAGACAGATTCTGTCACACTGACAGAAAATTTCATCTTGAGTTCTACATAAAATTGTCGGAGTCTATTTGAACTATCTTCTTATTCTCTTGATTTTTTTTCTGCAAACTGTTATGATCTTAAAAAGTTCTTATATTGCATTAGATAGCTGTTGGCTATGGACAACTCTATAGATTACTGTATTTTTCAGATTATAAAATGCCCCTGACTAAACGCAACTAATTTTAGAGGAGGAAAACAAGAAAAAAATATTCTGAATCAAATGGTACAGTAATATATTTAATAAATTATAGCAGAATAATATTTCAACCATGTAAAGTCAATAGCAATATCAAGAACCACCATCACTGTCATTAACAAATGAGGAGAGACTTTAAGGTTCAAACACTTAATTTTCTGGAAACCCCAAGAACTCATCATCACTAGTGTCAAAATTTAGGAAGCTCAGTTCCTCACAATCACTATATCACTTTCTTCACTATCTTCATATATGATCTTTTGTTCCATCTAAGGCATTGCTAATAGAATAGAATTCTTTATTGGCCAAGTATGTTTGGACATACAAGGAATTTGTCTTGGTGCAAATGCTTTCAGGGTACATAAAACATCCATCCATCAAGAGTCAAGAATCATAAGGTACAACACTTAATAACAGTGATAGGGTACAATAAGCAATCAAATCATACCAGGAAACAGTCAATATAAATCGTAAGGATACAAGCAACAAAGTTACATCGCATTTACAGTCAAAATAGTGGAGCGGATGGGTATTAAGGAGTGATTGAGAAGATTAATAGTAGTGTGCAGACCAACGTTCTCCTCTAATTTTCTATTGTGTCTGAGCAAACACATCAACTTGAGCGGTCCCTTGGACCACTGTGAAGCAACCATCAGACGTTGTGTACTGTGGTCAGGCAGTATCGCACCCATCCAAGTAGCACGATTTATTAAAAGAGATGAAATTTACAGCATTTAGTATTTCTGTTAGAATTCTTTTAATTAAGTGCTTTATCAAGCTTACAATGAAAAGGACAACATACTTGTTAACCTGTTGACTATGGAAAAAACATATTCAAAGTATAAATGTTTGCTTTTAACTACAGCAAAACATAAATTGCCAACCAAGCCAACTATAAACTCAATTTTCATTGTGAAGCTCTGACTTGTATTTACAAGTATGAGTTTGAAATGTCAGTGTGTGAAGCTCCTTCTGGGTGAGAGCCTGAGAGGGTCCTACTTGTGGTCTGGTAGAGGAGTTCTGCTGTCCATTGGTTGTAGAGAGAGTCCTACGGTGGTCTGGAAGAGGGTTCTGCAGGTCCATCCATTGGGGGAGAGAGAGTCCTCCTATTATGATCTGGAGAGAATCTGCTGTCTGCTGGAGAGGGTCCTACTGTGGTCTGGAAGAGGATTCTGCAGGTCCATCCATTGGGGGAGAAGAGAGTCTCCTACTGTGATCTGGAAGAGAATCCTGCTCGTCCACTGGGAGAGAGGTCCTACTGTGGTCTGGAAGAGGGTTCTGCAGTCCATCCATTGGGGGAGAGAGAGTCCTACTGTGATCTGAAGAAGAATCCTGCTGTCCGCTGGGAGAGGGTCCTACGTGGGTCTGGAAGAGGATCTTGCAGTCCATCCATTGGGGAGAGAGAGTCTCCTACTGTGATCTGGAAGAGAATCCTGCTGTTCACATGGGAGAGAGGGTCCTACTGTGGTCTGGAGACAGTCCTGTAACTCTTTGTCTGCAAAATGAAGTATACAATGACACAATTGTTAGCTTACTACCCAGAAACTACAGTATTAATGATCAACATATCCATAAATGAAATTCTAATGAATAGACTAGATGAGCACAAATCTGATTGAAAAATTAATATTCACCTTAATATTCCCACTGTTGTTCTCATCTCTCCAGTGTTTGTACACCGTTGTCCAGGGTTGATGGCCTCATCTGCTTGCAGCTTTGACTTTATGCGCATCAGCTGATCCAAATGTGCCATCCCAAGACGATTTCTGAATGCTGTTTGATACGATTCATTAAATAAAGCGCTCTTTCACAATCTGGCACTGGGTGCTTGAAATGTAGCACAGAATACCACCAGCTGAGAGATATTTTTTAGACTCCTCACATTTTTAAGTGTTGCAGCCCACATATCTAGAATGTTCTGATTGACCCTTGTTTAAGTTTTTTTCCTCATAATGTACTTGAATTCAGCATATTCAGTTAAATGAGCTCTACAGAATGTGGGTGATGAAGGAATGCTCATACTTCTTGCCAGTGTGGCAACATCTGCTGTTCCATAGTCAAACTGATGTTGAGCTCAATAGCTTCAAATGTCAAATGCAGAACACTCCTTTAATTCATCCTCTGGAAACGGCGAGCATCCAAGTGATCACAGAGCTTACCAATAAAGATGTAATTCTCACTGGTGTTTCTGCCATCAGCAGATGAGGCCCTCATTGCCTCTATGAATGGTTATCGCACTGAACATATCCTTTTCATCTGTCAAGTATTGGGAACGCAACTCTCAATCTTACTCTTGCGCAAAGTAGTGCCTCTCCATCACAGGTTGTGCTTTTGAAAGAAAGACAGAGGTGTGCTAGCTCATCCAAAACATCTCCAAGAGCAATGAGAGTAACCTTGAACTTGAATCAGTCAGCCTTTTGTAACAGTAATTTGCCACTGGATCTCTGTCATCACTGGATTCTCTCTTGCAGTATTCTTCCAGCACAGAGTAGTCACTAGAACAGCACTCACAGCTTGGTGCCCATGACAAGCCATCCGCACTTCATTCAGAGGCCTGATTGACATTGTTTCGCTCATCCATAATCTTTGTGAGGTCTTCAAGTTTTCCCCTCTTTGAACAGTGGGACTCTTGAAAAAATGGTGAATAAACGTTCTAAGAAGAGTTTCAACATTCACGGCATCAAACGTACATTTTCATGCATCTCAATAGCCCAAGTCCTCTCTATGGCCAGCAACAGTGGTTGTTCAAGTTAGGTGTGATATTTGTGGGCTGCTTTTAATAAGCTTGCAACTCCGTCTGTGTTTTCCTCGCATACTGGAGGCACCATCGGCGCTAAAAAAAAGGTAACAAAGCATCACCATTCTCTTTGGCAGGTCCAGTTCATGCTTGCGGGTTAAACTGAGTCTATGCTTGCACCAATATCTATCAGGCTCGGCTGACAGCTGTGAATTGATGCCGCCGAACACAGTTTTATTGGTTAACCATTATTTTCCTCGACTGTATTTTAAAATACAGGACCAAGCATTTGTGGTGCACTGTTATGTCTGGTGCTCTCATCTAGCGATGAGGGTGTGCCAAGGTGCATTTTTAACATTAAGAATACACACCGTCTCATCTGCACCTTTGTGATTTATTTGAGATTCGAAAAATTCAGAAGGCGGTATATTATTTGCTACACCAGCGCTTTCTGGTATACTCACATACTTTGCCATAGTGACTGTGAATTTGTTGAATCAATCAGGCATAGATGCATTCATGTGAGTGGCGCAGAATATTGTTCAAATGTAGACTTTAACTTGCTCTGGGTTTGGATTCTTTACGAGTTGGTAGCTCGTTCTTTCTCTCGGTCTTTGGCACTTCCCCCAACAAGGTACCGATCCCCATTCCATTCTTACATCTAGCGTACAATTTCAAACCGCTTTCCTTTCAAATGACTTTTGTGCTGAATGTGATGCTTGAGGTAGTCCAGCTTCCATTCTGTCCACACTTTTCCTTCCGAGGTGCATAGGTGGGAAAGACTTATCAGAGCAATTCGTGACCTTCCCTGCTGGTTTCCCGTTGATTTTACTTGTGGGAAGCTTGTGGGGAAGTCAAAAAATGCAATCATGTGACCATAGAACAGTGCAACAGTTATAAGTATGAGAGTTGATTGTCAAGTGCCTAGATTTCAGTCATGTGACCACATGGCTGGTGTGATTGCTGGAATTTCAAGGATCAGTCATAACTACTACTTGTTCAGTACCATCGTAACTTTGATTAATTGGTTGTAACCCAAGGACTACCTGTATTGCAGAATGAGATTTATTTCCTTTCCTGATTCTAAAAAAAATATTAAATTATAAAATATAATATTTGTTCTCACACAATTTGCTTACCCATGAGTAAATCCATGAGCTGGATTTGCACGGTATACAGTTGTGTCATTTGTGATTCATTGCATGCTTAGAAACAATACAAACGTTTGATACAAAAATTGCAATAAAGGATTATAGAAGTCAATGCTCTATTGTTGAATAACCAGTGAAATCTTAAATCACTGTGCAAGAACTTCAGCTTCTTGCTAAGAAACTTCTTAGTTATTCTGTTGTATCTAACTATGGTATAATTGCCAAGAAAATTACACCAGGAGTCAAGGTCAATTTGAAGGAGACGTATCCAACAGAAACACTAGGTGGCTGTACACCATCATCATCATTAACTGTGCAGTCAGTTAGATGTTCAGACTGGATTTGGCATTTTTGTCTACCTATCGAGTCCTATCCCTGGTCCTTTACCAAGGACCTGGGATAGGCAAATCTGGATGTTTGATGGTGTTATAGATCGCTGCAGGATGAAGTTGTTCCAAGTAAATCTGCCTTCTACAATTGACTGATGGCAAATTTGTCAATGCCCATGGTGTTCAAGTGGTGCTAAAGTTGTTTTGGGACTGCACCCAAGGTACCTATTACTATTGGTACTACCCTTGCTTGCTTTTGCCATAGTTCTATTTCTATTTGTCGGTCTTTATATTTTGTTATCTTCTCCAGTTCTTTCTCTTCTCTTCTGTTGTCTCCAGGCACTGCCACATCCATTCTCCAGACTTTTTTGTCTTTCTTATTGACAAATTATTGTTGTTTTTGTTTTGTTTTGTTTTATATGTAGCAGTTACATACATAGAAGTTGGCCATTTTGCACATCTACATCTTAGCTAACTGTACACAGGCTACTAGCAAGAATTTTATTCCTGGGCAATATATAAAATACTTTGATTTGCATTCACGAATATTTATCTGAACATCTTTTCCTATTTGGCTGCCTTGCTACTATGAGAAGAGTAGGTGCAAAGGAATAAAGCAAGTCCCTGTAAGGATTAAATTCATTGAGGTGTCTGTATATTGAAAGAAAATATAGCATATTACTAACTCTCATGTGTATCTTTTACTTAGAATATATGATTAACCAGATGGATGGTCTGTACTGCCATCTGTATATATTGCTGTTGTTTGCAGCTGGGAAACAGAATAGTTTTATGGTTATCACTAATGCAGACTGCAGACATTTGCAATAATTTAGCTCTAATCTGTTGGTTGAAGTTTTATTGGCCAAGAATTTTAAGTGTCAGTATATTTCAGCTTCTATCGTTTGACAGCAAAACTTTTCATGAACTATCTGCCGTTTTGGATTGTGGTTTTTCATATTTGTTAAAAAATTTCAAAAGCCATTGGTAGTAATGTCTGCAGAGTAAAAATACCTTGTGCTTACTGAACTGAAAAAGCTATCTTAAATCTCATGCAAATTATTGCCAGATTTTGGTGGCTTTAGGGTAGCCTTTATTGACCTGGTGTTCTCAAATAGCATTAGAATTATTTTCTTCAAATATTCCAGTTAGCTTTCTGCTTCAGTGAGTTTGCAAAATTCTAGATTGTTTTGCTGTAGTTCCACTTCATCTGAAGGATCTATCTCAGTTGTGTGATTTTAGCAAACAGTGGACAACTGGAATGTGACCTTCTGAATATCTTGGTTATTTTGGAAATAAAGATTATTTTGATTCTGTCGAGTCTTTTCTTGTAGATGTTTTATTACTTGACTAGATAACATAAGTGTATTCCACAGGTAAATCCTGAGCTACATATTCTTTCATCCATATTGGTAGCAAATTGTCAGGCATTTATCAAATCCCTATGATAGAGAATATGGACTAGCCTCTCCTTGCTTTACAACTAAAGGTTAAATGATTTAAGATGCAAGATGTGTGAAGCAATTCCTCAAACATTTTATGTGGGTCCTTTATTGTTTGATTGTTTAAGCAGGTTTTAATAGCCTTAGCAACCTTGTTCTTTAATTAATATAGATAGCAGAGGAATGCTACATACTGTATGTTGCTTCCAATACCTTCATTGAATTATAAATTGGTTTGTGGGATATAACTGCATTGAACAAATCTTCATCTAGATAAATCTTATAAATTTGTCTTTTTCTGCAGAATTCTCTCACCCCACATTTTATTATTTTATAACACCTGAACTGTTGCCCTAGATTAACTCATTGCTGTATAAATAGTGTTTCTTTTTATTTCTGTACAAATATTCCTCCAATACATGAAGTATCAAAACGTATATTAAATAATGAGTGCTAAAAAGATAAATGTAAATTTACACTAGATCTATTCATGTACACGTAGTCCTCAGCTTGCAGCCATATTTGAGCCTGGAATTATGGTTGTAAATTATGCTGGTTAAGTGGGTCACCATGTGATTGTGCCTGATTTCACAACCATTTTTGTGGTCATAGTTAAGCAAATGTGGCAGTAGTTAAGAGAATACACTGTCTCCAATAGGCATTTTTTTCTGGAAACAGAAATAAACACTGGATTTGCATAACTGCAAACAGCCATAAATGTGGGCCCATTGTTGAGCGCCCAGAATGCAATTATGTGATTGTGGGGAGGAGAGCCAACACAATTTAAAATCTGGGTCATAAGTAGTCCTGAGGAGGTCCATTGTAACTTCAAACTGTCGCTAAGCAATTGCTCATAAAGTGAGGACCACCTGTACAATTTCCAAATAATCAAAAAGTACTAATTTCACTACATGCTGCTTTGATCAGATCACATCTTGATTACTATATGTCCAATTCTAGGCATTTTCTTTTAAGAAGTGTTCAGAGAATGGCAGTGAGGAGGATCATTGAACTAAAAAAAAACCCTAAATCTTTTGAGGACAGATTAAAATGTTTTGGAAGCTTTAGTATTTCGAAGAGAAGACTGGGAATATACAAGCACTCCTCAAATACTTGAATGTCCTGTACTTCAGGATAAAGAGTAAACATTACAGACAGTTTGTACTGCAGTTGGATATTTGGAAACCTTCCAAACATTAAGAATAGTGATAGTGGAACCAGTTACCAGGGTGATGGTGAGCTCACTTTTGCTTGATATGTTAAGCGGAGAGGCTTGGCAACCATCTGTCTTCCATGCTTTTATTTGAATTCAGACTTTTAGAACTTTCTTATACTTAAAAAGTCACATTCAGTGCATTGTTTCTTTGAGATGGAATCTTCTGGGGAAAAGCTACAATAACATTCAAGTAATTTCAATGAAATTAATTTGATAATTTATGTGCCATAACATAGCAACTAAATTCAGTGCAGTTTAAAAAGATAATTTAAAATGGCATTTTTTACAATTATTATAATTATTTTTAATATATTTGGGAAAAATATTCTTACATTTTTGTAAATTCCTTAAGATTTTATTTATATTCCTATAGCCTGAACTATGTTTATGTAGTATTCGTATTGCTGTTTTAATGTTTAAATATTTCCATTTTTTATAGAATATTTTAACTGGGACAACTACTTGAAAGAAACTGGGTCTGTGGCTGCCCCTTCACAGTGTTTCAGACAGGTGATAGTTTAAAATATTACGAACCGCTCCTAAAATTAATGTGTTTGTAAACTGTCAAACTGCTTTACTTACAAGTGTAGCATTTAATGTAGTGTGCACTTAATGTGGTACATGGTATATTCATGTTAGTGAGAATTATCNGTCAAACTGCTTTACTTACAAGTGTAGCATTTAATGTAGTGTGCACTTAATGTGGTACATGGTATATTCATGTTAGTGAGAATTATCAATATTAGAAGCATTACTGTTTTCATGTGGTAGGAAATACAATAACCTTGTTTGATGTATCAAAACACAAAGTAGTACTAAACGCTTGTTGCACAGAGAGATGAATATCATGAAATAAATTTCGATTGCATGTGTTGATTTGTTACTGAAATGTAAAAGGATGCATTTGTATAATTATCAAACTAGTGCAATGTCATCTAGCTCATTTTTAGATGTTCATTCTCTGCTCATTCATTAAATTACCCATATTGGTCTATCTATATATATTTACTATCTAGAAAACTAAGCTACTATATTGTTAAACCATTGGTTATCTTTCCTTTTGTAGTCTAAGATTCCCCCTAGCAATGATTTCAAAGTGGGTATGAAGTTGGAAGCTCATGACCCCCGGAATGTTACCTCTGTGTGTATAGCTACAGTTATTGGAATCTCAGGTACTAGATTAAGGCTGCGTCTTGATGGAAGTGACAATCAAAATGATTTCTGGAGGCTAGTGGATTCCTCTGATATACAGCAAATTGGAACATGTGAAAAGAAAGGAGGAATGCTCCAGCCTCCTTTAGGTAAGGAAACATAATTCAACAGTTTGATTTGCAGGGATCATTTTTTGAAATAGCCAACAATGAAATAGTTATAAGTCAAAAGAAAAAAAATGAATATAATGTTATAGATTGTATTACGAGTGCTTTGTACTGGTGATGGGTCAACCGTGCTTTGCTTCCACCCCATCTCCAATTTGCCTTTTGTCTTAAATCATATCCATTATATATTTATTGGCAAATTAGGATTCCAGATGAATGCATCCTCTTGGCCAATGTTCCTCCTAAGAACCCTAAATGGAGCTGAAATGGCACCTGCTATATTCTTTAAGAAGGTAAGAAGCTTGGTTGCTGAGAAACCCCTTGTGTTCTGTTGTTTACTGTAGCATGGAAAACCCAAACTATGATTGCAATAGGCAGCAATCTTGCCAACCACTGAATAGAATAACAGAGTTGGAAGGGACCTTGGAGGTTTTTTAGTCCAACCCCCTGCTTAGGCATATGGTTATCCAATATCTGGATAACTGGCAAGAGCCATATAAACTATACAAAAAATTCAACTTACGTTACATGTAACAAATTGAAGACAAAATCTCATTTGTGCTGCTGAGCTTATATATGTCATTTGAGAAGCATTTTACAAATCAGAAGTAACATTAAATACTGTATATGGGAAATATAAACAACACAGGAGTGGCTTAGGGATGACTCTGTGAATGTCCTAGAGTGGCCCAGCCAGAGCCCTGACTTGAACCCTATTAAACATCTCTGGAGGGATCTGAAAATGGCTGTCCAACAATGGCTGCCATCCAACCTGACTAAGCGTAAGATGATTTGCAAGGAAGAAAGGCAAAAAATCCCCTGATCCAGGTATACAAAGCTTGTTATATCATATCCAAAAGACTCAAGGCAGTAATTGCTGCCAAAAGTGCTTCAAAAAAGTACTGAGTACACCCTATCAGATGAGAATGTCATTCAGAAAATATTAGATGGTGCAGAGATGGATAGACTGACGTTAAAAATAAAGAAGACACAGAATATTACTTAACATGGAACAGATTTTACGTGTGGTTAGAGATAAGAAGTAGAAATTATATCAAGAAAGATTGTGATGTAAGAATTAAATACAAAGAGGCTTGACAATTATAAACATGTTGATATAATTAATAGAACTATAAATAAGCTAATACAAATAAATTCAGTTAAAATTATTTTGTTGTACTATCATTATTGTTACTAGTACATATATTGAGATCTGTTTTTTTCTTTTGCTTCTTTGTAAGTGATATGCCCTGATAATACTCTGTTTTCAAAATGTTTATGAATAAAAATAAAACATATATTAAAAAAAGTACTGAGTGAACAATCTGAACATCCTTGTGATATTTCAGTTTTTTCTTTTTAATAGAATTACAGATATTTCTAAAATTCTGCTCTCACTTTGTCTTATGGAGTACTGAGTGTAAATGATATGAATTTCAACAACTGTAGAATCAGGCTACAGCATAACAAAATTGACAAAAATGAAGAGGGTCTGAATACTTTCTGAATACCAGTATGTAGCATATTAAAATAGTAGACAATGCATACGTTCTTCAGTTCAGTCTTTGTTGACAGCAATGGCCGCTGGCCCCCATTTCCTAGTTGTACCATAACAAACTGTAACAATTTACTGCATATTGATTTTACAGTAGATAACATTAAAACAGCACTATGTAACCTAAAGCATCTCTATCTATTGGATCTGATGGATTATGTGCCTACTTTTTGAAAAAGCTTGCCACTGCCTTAGCTGAACCTCTATGCACAATCTATGAGGTATCCTTGAGAACCAGCTCCTTGCCCAACCTATGGTCATTAGCCACGGTTATACCTACTTTAAAAAGGAAGACCCTAGTCTAGTAGAAAATTACAGCCCAATCTCACTGTGTTGCATCATCTGTAAAGTTATGGAATCAATTATAAACTAATCCATCACCCTCCACTTAGAGACAAACAACCTGCTATCTTAACAAGCAGTTTGGTTTTAGAAAAAAATAGTCTGCGGAAGCTATATTGACATAGTCCTGTAATCTGTAATTCCTACACTGTAGAAACATTTGGACTACACATCTTGAACAGGGTAAAGCAATAACTGCGATTTACATTGACTTCTGTAAAGCCTTTGATTCAGTGGTGCATGACAAACTACTGTTGAAACTAAGTTCTTATGGCATCCCCGGAGCCCTGCACAAGTGGATAGCTGCATTCATGTCTAACAGGCAACAAATAGTCAAAATAGGGAGGCCCCTAACAAATCTGGCACCAGGTAACAGCGGTGTCCCTCAAGGCAACCACACTCTTTATGCTTTAAGGCTAGGTCACATCGCCCGACAGATGCAAAACGTATGTAAAAGGACACAGTGGACGGCCAAAAATCCGGGGGTGGCTCCATCCGTTCTTATCTATCCGCGGTCTCAAAGGGGGCAAAAATTTGCATTAAACAGAATGGAAAGGAACGGACGGGCATGTTAAAAACGGATGCTCAACGAGAGAGCCTAGCGGATGAAAGCGGATGCACATCCGCAGGGCTTCCGGGAGCATAGCAAAGCGAACACGTAGCGGAAGAGCAGATGCGTGCGGATGAGCAGATGCAGAGCGATGCATAGGCAGATGCAGAGCGGATGCGTAGCGGATGCGTTGCGGATGGATGCGGATGCGTAGCGGGATGCAGAGTGATGCAGTGAGCGGATTGCGTAGATTAACTGCGCATTGTGGGGAGATGCATTGCGTCAGCCCCTACGGATATAAAAGGAGGCAGCTCGCACGAGGCCACATTCAGCTGAGAAAGACCTGCCTGGCAGAACACATCTTCATTCAGAGACCATTGGGGAAGAAGGGAAGTCCTGTGCCCATCTTCTGCAGCCATGGCAAGAGGATAGATCCGACCATCCAGCCCCCTGGCGCTGACTCTGCTGCTGCTGCTTCTGGTGACTGCTCCGCTTGGTGGTGGGTGCTTCTGGCTTGCTGCTGCGGGTGCTTGCTTCTCCTGCTGGCTGGTTGCTTCTGCTGCTGCTGTGGTGACCAGCCCTGAAAGCCTGAGAGAAGGCCCTGCTGCTGAAAGGCCGTTGCCAGAGGGAGGAAGAGGCAAGGCAAGGAAAGGGAGAGAGGAAGCAGTACTCCATCGCTGAGGAGCATGAGGCATGGAGGGTGCTGGAGTGGCTGAGGAGAACGAGTATCAGTATAGTGATGGAAGGGCCACAGGCTGTATAGAGACACCAAGTGGAAAGCAGGCGCGCTTGGAGACAGAAGGCACAGAGCCTGGGCTACACTGCTGCATGTCTCCTCAGGGTGGTGGAAGCATATGGCACACCTGGTACGGGAAGCTGCACCTGGAAGAAGTCTGGCCAGGGAGAATGGGGAGCTTCGTCTCGGTGCTACAGCTGCAATCCTCGGCGGTTCTGAGATCGCAGCTTTGATATTTTCGCCCCCTGGTCGTCCTAACGACCTAAACCCGTTCCCGTAGAGACGGGGATTGTAGAAGGGCACAGTCCCAGGATCCAGAGTATATCGGCAATCTCTGTTTGATCCGGAGAGAGCCCTTTTGCGGCGGTGAAAGGCAGCCTCCAAAGCTGCTGAAGTCAGAATGCTCCGAAACAGAAAGTGGGCTTGAGGAAGTGTGTCGTTTGAGGTGAGAACCTCTTTTGTATTGTAAATTGGTTGAGACCTGAAAGGATATCCTGAACATAGAAGAAACTGTGACTTTATATTTTTGTTTGAATTGGAATTGTTTAAGCGGCGTTTTTTCAAAGTGATGTCAAATTGAGGCTTGGATTCTTTCCTTATACTTTCTTTTTCTGAGGACTTTAATGTGATTTTGTAGGTACCAGATGAATTTTTTCTTATATATTATTTTTAGCTTCTTTTGGATTTTCTAATTCTTCATTAGGATAAGAGACCCCTTTGATTTTTTTCTTTCTTCACTCTGAAGTTTTGTATAACATTACTTTCTTCTGGCTGGGGGGGGAAAAGTTTAAGAGATTTTGCGCAACACTGCCACAAGAGGCTTGAAAGGTACTTATTTGAACTGGGGAGAAATGTATACTACTCCGTTCTCAAGGACATTTTAATGTGCATAAGATGAGGGAAGCACAGGCAAAAATATTAATTACATGGTGTTTTCTGGACTCTTAGCAATATTTCAACACTTGATGGACTTGTCTTTGAAGCTTCTGAGAAGTAGAGTCATAATAAGAGCCTTTGAATTAAGATAAATAAAGTGCAAGTGTGCAGTCCACTATATATATATTATACTTGTGAAATCTCTTACTCGCCAGCCTTTTGTATATTTCATTCTAGTAATATTTGTTATTTTTGCTTTTAATTTTATCCTTTTTTCTTCTTTGTTTTGGGCCTCTTTACTATGTGGATTTTTCCCATTTTGATCATAATTGGGCTATTTCTATCATGATGGAGTGAAGGTACAAAAAGAATCTGAAGTTTTTTGAAGCATAAAATGAAAAAAAAATAAAAAAGAAGAAGGTGTTAAACAAATAGACTGTGTGTTTTGGATTGTTGTGGTGACTTTGGGACTTTTTGGAAATTCTTATTTGAATGATTATAAATCATTTGGTCGTTTAAATGTTTTTTTTTTTTTTAACATGGCATTAACTTATTGATGAACTGTAAAATGGATTTATAAAATTAAACAAGAGAAACAAGAAGGGAGGATTTCTTTGGCTCTGTCTTTCATTTCTTAGAAATGGCAATTTCTACATATGAGAAAGCTACAAGAAGATTGGGAATGAAGAAGAACCAATCCCTAATAACAAGCAACTTTATTTGGGGAAGAACGGGGAAAGGGGAGAAAAGAATGGAGAATTTAGACTAAAAAAAACAACCAAAAAAAAAATGGAAAAACAAGGTGAGAAAGTGGACACAACATCAGAGAAGCAACAGACAAAGAAGAATACCAAGAGGTGGAGATTAAGAGACAAGGGGGTAAAAAGGGTAGGTGGAGAAGCAAGGAGGAAAGAAGGGAAGAGAAGCTACAAAGGGTTTGAAACAGATTAAAGAAACAGAATTATTTAGAGATAATGGGTAAACATATAATTGAAAAAGCATGATTCTGCAAAGGTACATAAGATTGGTGTTGTTGATCTGTATTGAAATTATGTTAGCAAAATTGGAATAATATATGATTATAAATGGGACAAAATATTTAATGTAATTTTACTGAAATTTCTTTTCTTAAATAAAATAAATGAAACAAATATGAGAGAATTGAATTAAAGGAAAAATGGGAACATTGCATTGTATAATATTTTAAAACATCAGTGAAATAGGGGGATAACTAAGCAAATCTATAATAGTACCCATAGGAAGCATGAATATTATTGTAGAAAGGAATTGTGTAAAAATGTTTAAACTTAATGAAATTTATTTTAATGATATAATTTTATTCTTATGGTTTATTTTTTTTTTTTTTTTTTTTTTTTTTTTTTTTTTTTTTTTTTTTTTTTTTTTTTTTTTTTTTTTTTTTTTTTTTTTTTTTTTTTTTTTTGTTTGGATTGTTTTTAATTATATTATTATATTTAAATAAAAAAAGGGAAAGAAAAAAAAAGAACAAAATTTATTTTTTCTGTTTTAAAATATTGAGTCTATCTTTAGAATGTTACTAACGCAGAATCCGAATGAAATTATGTGTTATGTTTAAGCTTTAAAACTAGGGGAAGATAAGTATGACAAGGCATTATACTCCAATCAGTCATTACAGAAGAAATTTTGTGTTAATGCGAAAGATAATGACAGCTGAAAACCAGGACAGAAAAGGATATAAGTTATAATGATTTAAATTGAGATGAATAAATAATAATAGAATTAAGAGAGTGAAAAGAGGGAGAAGCTATGATGAAAATGATGAAATAAGAAATGCAGAAAGCGCTAATATAAAAAGTACATGACTCGAATTTATGTCTGTACAAAGAATTGTAACTCGGGATCAAACTGCCGTCAAAAAGGATATTTGTATGTTTTTTATGTTTTGTGTTTTGTTTGTATATGTCTGTTTGTAAAAAATTAATAAAATCTTTAAAAAAAAAAAAAAAGAAGTCTGCCAGCGCGGGTCGCAAGCTCACAGACCGGGAGACTACCGTCTATGCAAAGTTGCAGCTTTCTGGAGGGTGAGGTCTCGCCACCAAGGGAGCAGCCCCTCTTGTCTACCCTCACCTCAGGCACGCCCACAGACAGCAGTCTCTTCTAGGCCTAGGAGACAGTGACGTGTCCGGGTCAGGTGTCCACAGAGCGCCCGCGACAGAGACCCCCCGACAGCTGCAATACCCTGTGCGGAGGACGTGAGGATTCTCTCACAACACATGGAGCAAGAAGAAGCAGCACCACCAGGGACCAACCCACACCCACCCTCAGTTCCCTCCACAGAAAGCAAGGCAGAGAGGCAGACCGGAGGGAGGCGGAGCCCCACTTTTATCAGGGACGACGATCAAAGCCAGCGGCAGATCCTCCTCTCAAGCTGGTACACTTCGAGATTCCATCCTCAACCGCAAGCCCTTCTCACCTACGTACCCAGACCTCATGGACATGCCTTGAGCCCCAGTACAGGTGATGACGGAGAGGACACGGCGCTGCTGACCACCTTCCAGGCCAGCTGAACATCTCCCACCCACTCCAGGTCTGCTCCTCCCCCCAAGCGATGTCATGGCCCTTCCAAGGCTTTCAACAGCCCCCTCACTACCAAGGCTACGGATACAGGAGTTCCAGCAGCACAGGCAGCCCTTCCAGTCCAGCACAAGGTTACTCGCATGCCACAGGTGCCACAAGATGCCACGGAAATGTCACCGATCCAGACGCCACTGATGCCACATGATCGCCGCACCGCACGCGCACAAGATGTTTCCTCGCATGCCACAGATAGCCTCACTCGCCCCAGCTCGCACACCAGACATCCCCACTACACTCTTCCTCCACCCCACAGCCAAGCTGGCCTCAGACTCCACTTTCATTGGTCCTGGTGCCTCACATCCCATGGGTCAGGATGAAGGGCCTCTCAACCTCACTGGGCTGAGCCAGCTTTCTGAGAGCTTCCTGAACACACCACCTCCGTTGTCTTTCGGCAGGCACCCCAGTGGCGGCGCCTCAGACACAGCACTCGCAGCCACTGCCACCTCCACGTCCCTGGACCCTTACACCTTGAGACCCTGGACATTGCCTCAAGAGTGACTGAAACATTGCCGAGAGACTGATGTTTCTTACCTGTTGACTTATCTTTGCTTGTGGGAACTTTTCTTGGTTCCTTTTGCTTTTTAAATAAGTCCTACACTTTACTTAACTGTTATTAATAAAGGTTATCTTGTCTTCACCACTTGGCGTCATTCTTTTCTTAATTAAAGTGTTGGTGGAAACTTTTAGAAATGGTTTAAGCCTTTGCATGCCTGTGGGATGGGCAGGAATACTGTGGGATGGGTAATAGCTTGTGGTTGGGCAGGGATACCTGTGGGATGGGTAATAGCTTGTGGAATGGTAATAGCTGTGGGATGAGTAATAGCTGTGGGATAGATTTAGCTCCAGTGCAAGCAAGTGGGGCTGTATGCGTCCACCCTCCCAGGTGCCACACCTTTGGTCCTTTATTATCAATAAAATTTAATCATTGATCACACATTTCAAAATAAACAAAACACTTCTCTGAACCAGCCCAATGCTGATGGTGTTGTGTGGCACCCTCCAGGTGTACACATGTTGTTCTGCATGTGGTTCCGAGGTCAGATGCACAGAGTCAGTGCCCTATCAAGTCCCAGCGGTCCGAGCTGGGAGGGAAGTTAGTGCTCTGCTGGTCAATCCTTGGTCTCAGGCGCTCCACAACTTCGTCAAACATGGCTGGCGTCATCCTCATGAAGTTCTGGGATGCCTCAGCTCCGAAAGCTGGTCAACAATTCCAAACTCCGCTCTTCTTCCCGATCCATCGTTGGACCCAGACACTTCTGTGGGCCGCTCCTTTTCTTCCCCATAGAAAAGGTTGAAAGAGCCTGATGAGAGGGCTTGGTTCTGGTCTTGAATGATGGCGGCTACCACAAGGAGCTACGATGATCCATGGTGAGAAGAATTGGATGCTGTGGAAGGAGCAAGAGCTAAGGCTGAAGAGGTGTGCACCCCACGTCTGCTGGACTGAAAGTGAGATCCAGGTGAATGTCCTCCCCCTTTTTATGGGAAAGTATCAAGTTTTCGCTTGGTGTCCGTTCTGCATCCTCCAGACATCCTCCAGACATCCTAAATATCCGAGATACATCTCTATACGAACATTTTGTCCATTTTAATGTTTTAATATCGAGCTGCAATTCACTTTCATCCTTTCTACGTCCGTGCTACTAAACTGTGTGGTCCATTCCGCGTTCCGTTTCACATCCTCCTGTTAATCCGTGTTCCGCTGGAGCGGATTTAGTTGCGCGGAATGACGCAGCAGATGCCGAGCGGTATAGCAGATCGCTAACGAATGACAATGGACGTATAAACGATGTTCCCCGTATGCCTTAGTGGTAGTAGAACAGACCGTTGGATACTTCATACCGCTCAAAAGTTTGTGCAGCTCAAAACTTTTTGAGGCAGTACTGAAAATCAACAGTAGAACGATGCTGACGGATAGAGAGTAATGAAACGATGTAGTAAGTACCAAACGGATGCCTCACGTTGCAACGGATGCAGCTTTTTTGTCGTTTTAACATCCTCTTGTGCATCCGTTGGTTGCAGTGTGCACATGTGGCTTTACATTACAATTACCTATGTTGATCATATGAAAGCAGCTGTGTCCTCTTTGCTGATGCTGTAAAGATTATTTAATACACTGACAATGCTGCTTCCTACAAAGTTGACCGTGACATGTGTCAGAATGCTCGCACATTTGGCAACTCAAATTTCAATAAACAAATTCTCTGGCGTGCACATTGGCAAAAAAAATCAGAACACCAAGATACAAGTGAAGCAGAAACGATCTTTCATAGACGACCCTCAACTTTGTCAGGACCTAGGAGTACACTTCCAACGATCTAAAGCCCCAGAGCTCACTGTAACAGCATTGGCAAAAAGCATTAAGAGGGTGTAATTAATCTTACAAACTTCACTTCTCCGGGTAACATTGGTATTGCTAACTAGGGCTACAAACACTTTTGCCAGAACATTCTTGAAAACTCATCCATTTGGAATCCACAGTGTATAGCGCGACATTAACACAATGAGCAGGTCCAGAGGTATTTCCGAGAAGAGTTCTCCACTCCTCTATCACAATAGAATCCCTTATGCCCCCAGGCTTGAATCTGGACTTCGACAATCTCGGAAACCTGTACCACCTGCTATCGATCTAAGCACAGGTATATAAAATTGTCTGCTACAGCATTTTAGCTTATCAACAATTTCTTCAGCTTCAACAATAATACATGGGCAGACAGACCGATACAACTCAAGGTAAAACTTGCCTTCAAACAATTGCAGAAAAAATGAACTTCAAAGCAACAGAGTGGTCAACGGCCATGCAACGTCTAAGCCTCGACTCCATTGTACAGCCTCAAAACCCTCACAGCTTCAACTGCAAACTCTACTATGACCTCATCCCATTCCTAAGAGATCGTAACAGGGTGTGCAAAAAGTGTACCAGTGTGCCTATTGTCCCGTGTCTTACTGTCCCATTTAATCTGTACTTTGCTTTGTATATTTATATCTATACCTGCTTATCTTGTACATGTTTGACAAACAAGACATCACACATTCTATAGATTGTTCCTAGGTATTCTATACAAATGCCAGCTTTTCACACATTGGCAACTATCTTATAAACTTACTTGTATAAAAAAAGAAAACCTGTTGCTCTGTAGAAATTAGGTCAGATAGTAACTTAATAACTTAAGTTAATAGAAAATATTATTTCTGTTCATTGAATTGGCAACTTAACCAAAAAGATTAAGAAAGAACAAAACTCCTGGTAGTAATTTGTCATTTGAACAACTAATTAAACTCACATTATTCCAAGTATCAATGGCTTTTCTTACAGTCTCCGTGCTAGAGCTTTACAAAACACACTATTTTGTATCATGTTAGAATAGTAAATGACCTTAATTTATATTTCTGACATTACAGATTAGATATACATTGAAAACTTTTGCTTCCTGAACAACTTTTTTCATTAATAAAATAAGAGAACAGTTGACAGGTTTCTTAATAATATCTTTATTTAATTAACCAATCTTCATTGCATTCTCAAAAATGGAAAAAAATGTTCATGTATTTTTAATGCTCATGTAATAGCCCATGTCACAGCTGAACCAATGATGCAAAGAGTTCGAAAAGCGATGTACTCACTGCCTCCGTTTTGCTTCCTCTCGTATCCATCGGACCGTTGTTATAGACATTTCATCCGCTCCAAAAAGTTTTGGTTGCCAAAACTTTGCGCGGAAAAGTACCAGTCGTGTTTCTGCATCGCTACGCATCTGCTAGGCATCCATTTCTGCATCGTTACGCATACGCTATATCCGCAAGGCAATCCGTTTACGTCATTCCGCAGCAACTCACAATTCGCTCGGACGCAGGGAGGAAGCGGAAACGGATGCATAACGGTGCACTGGAAACAAAGCGTTTAAAATGGAAAAAACGTTCGAGAGGGACCTTAGCTTGGATATAAGGATGTCTAGAGGATGCCTAAGGGATGCCTAGCGGAAAACCTATATTTCCTATAAAAGGGGGAGCAACTCTCTGGCATCTCACTTTCAGAAGCAGCACCACCTGTGCAGACCTCTGCTAGGCCTTCATCTGCTCTTCCTCGGTTCCACAGCATCCAGTCAATGGTCCACGCGTGGATTGTAAACAAAGTCCTTTCGGCAGCCACCATCCTCTGCAAACATGTGCGAAGCTAATCTACAGGCCTCTGTGAAAACTCTACTACGGGAAGAAAAGGAGGCACCAACATAAAAAAGTCGGGTCAAAGATGGTTCACCGAAGAGCAAGGACGGACTGTACAAACAACTGCATGGTGGAGCTCAGAGAACGAGAGACACTCGGGCGTTCCAGAAAAGCTTCATGGAGGATGCCCCAGCCATGTTTTGACCAAGTTGTTGCACGGGCTTGACACCCAGGTTGACCCAGGCAAACCCAACTTCTGTCCTAGCCTGGAACCCTGGGCTCAGAGGTGGCCATGCTCTGCGCCACCTGGCTCAGGGACCACCTACAGCAGCATGCAGTTATCTGGATGAGGGTGCCACACAACACCAATCACACTGTGGTCAGAGAAGTGGTGCAGGCCATATCGAGAATACAAGGAGGAGAGCTCCCTCCAGTGCCCTCCACTGAAGAAGGCTTGGAAGAAGTTGCAGAGCAGTAGCTATCAGAAGTGAACTCCCCCATACCGTTGGAGCCATCGATGGCAAGCACATGGCCTACAAAGCCTTCCCAGCCAAGTCGAGGGTCCTACTGTATTATCAATTAACAAGGGCTTCTGTCAGCATCATCCTCTTCGCCATGGTCGATGCTGACTAACAAAGGTCATGTACATCGATGCTTTCAGGCAACGGCTCATCTTCAGATGCCAGGTTATACAATGCCAGTCCACCTCAAGGAGGGGCTGGACAGGCAACCTCATGGGTGAGCTTCCATATCCAGACTCGCGGCCCAATCGACGAAGCTAAGATGTGCCCTACTTCATCGTGGGGGATGACGCCTTCTCGCTCTCACGCACTACCTCATTGAAGCTGTACACAAACTTCAAGTAACCTCACCCGTGAAGAGAGGATCTTCAACTACAGGCTGTCCAGGGGCAAGGCAGGTGCGGAGAACGCTTTTGGCATCCTGGCCAAACAGGTTCCAGGTACTCCTCTCACTACCACAATGCGCACAGCCCAGAGACCCGTGAGGAGGATTGTGGAAGCTTGCTGCAGGTCCTGCTACCCAGTCTTGCGAAGAAACAGGCTTTTTGGACTGTCAACAAGGGCAATGGGACATGGAGCCTGGGGATGGAGGCAAGGGCAAAACCTGGATACGATCACTGAGATGTGGCAAGGCCCCCCACAAGCCTCCCGTGAAGCAAAGAACGCAGCGCAACCTCCTGAAACAACTGCTTGCAACTCCCCAGCTGGAGCAGTGGAGTGGCCAAGACAGTAGTAGATGCTTAATGGATGCTTCCTTCAGCCTGTCTCATCACACGGAATGAGATTGGGGCCATGATATGTTGGTTGGTCCTACAATGAACAGGGCGTTTAATAAAGAAGTTGTGCTTTATGTTGACATGTTGGCATGATTGTTATAATCGTTACGATATATAAAGGGCCTAGGTGTGGCACCTGGGAGGGTGGATCATACAGTCCACTATGCTTGACACTGGAAGGTTTATTATCCCACTGCTTATCCTAACCCATCCACAGCTATTACCCTCCCACAGGTAATCCTAACCCATCCCAAAGCTATTCCTTACCCAATCCACAAGCATGCCAAAGGCCTTAAACCATCTAATAAGTTTCCACCAAGACTTTATAAAAAAGAAAATGAAATAAGTGTGTGAATCATAAATGACTGTTTCTTAAACAAGAAGCTTATAAAACAAAAATTGAGTCCTGGCACTCTTTGGTCGCTCAGTCCAAGGGGTGAAGGGTCCAGTGCTGTGGAGGTGGCTGTGCTCGGAGTGCTTGTCATCAGCTCCTCCAAACAGCAAGAAGCGCAGAAGCCCCAGCCCCAGAGGAAGCGAGCCCGTGCTGCAAAAGCCCCAGCAGAACCAAGTGAGGGCCAGGGGGCGGGATTGTATGCCCTGATCCCTCTTGCAAGGGCTGGCAGCAGATGGCTGAGGCTGCTTGTGCTTCCACATGGTATGGTGGGGTTGCTGCTGGCGGGACCCAAGGTTGCAGGAAGGCTGGTCAGGCCAGGCAGACAGCAAGGCTCGGGCAGGAAGGCTTGCAGCACAGGCTTGCAGGCAGGCATGCAGGCGCCAATCCGTCCGCAGCAGGTTGTTCCTCTGAAGGCCGACCTGCGCTTCCGAGCTGGCTTCTGTTTATATCCGGTGGGCTGACGCAATGCATCCTCCCGCATGCGCCAATTAATGCCAAGGCATCCATTTAGGCTTCCGCGGTGCATCCGCTGATGGCATCCGCTTCATCCGTTCAGCGTCCACTTCTCATCGCTGTATCCGTTCCGCGTCCGCTTTGCTGCGGCCCCCGGCAAGCCTAGCGGAGTGCATCCACTCCATCCGCTTCCATCCGCTTGGGGCTTCCGTGTCCGCATCCGCTTTTGCATCCGCCCTGCGTGCTCCCCGCGTCCCGTGTTATTCTGCTCGGTTATGCCAAATTTTGCCCCTTTTGAGAGCGGATAACAACGGATGGAACATTTTGCTCGTCCGCTGTGTCCTTTTTTGCATCCGTTGGGCAGTGTGACATGGGCTTAAAAAACTTCATTGAATATAATTTTTCTTATATTTTGAGAAAAGAATACTTGAGAAATTGATAAGGGTGGGAAAATGTAATACTTTCTAAGCCAGTGTATGTTTTGGAGCATAAATAAGAAAAGTGTCACAGTTTGGTTAAGTAAAAGTGTCAAATGCATATATTTGCTTGTTTTCTCTTATTTTGACAGGAACCTCCAAAGCCTTCTCAAAACTTTTTAAAGGTTGGAATGAAGCTGGAAGCAATAGACAGAAAAAATCCTTATTTAATATGTCCTGCAACCATTGGGGATGTGAGAGGAGATGAAGTTTTTATAACCTTTGATGGTTGGCGTGGAGCATTTGACTATTGGTGTAAATATGATTCTCGAGATATTTTTCCAGTTGGATGGTGTGATTTAACAGGGGATGCACTTCAGCCACCAGGAAAAAGTGGTAAGAATGTTTGTTAAAATTGTACCTTAATATAGTTTGTGTTTAACAAGATTGATTTAACTTTTTAAAAATATATATATTTTTATTAAATTTCTTTTAAATTAAATTTCAAAAAAGAAATTTGATTTAACTTTTAAGGTACTATATGATGTATAACAAAAAGGTATTTCTCTGGTTTGATTTAAAAAAATAATGTAACCTTTACTTTTGGTGGGGCTTACTATAGAATATGCAGCTTTATATTGTAAGAATTTCTATATTGGTTTAAGTATGCCAGAGATCCATATAGATTAAAAAATCATCATTTCATTTTTAAAGAAATGGCAACCACTGAGCTTACCTACTGCCATTCACTCTCCTCCTTTTTTAGGTATGTATGGGGGAGAGGAAGATTTGTTTGTCCAATTTGTCAATTAACTATATTCAAATGAAATAAAGAAATTGAGCTGCTCAACTATTTATTTATTTGGATTTTTTTTTCATGTTACTGAGTACATTATATAAGCACTTTTAAAAGTAAGGGTATTAAAATCAATTGAAGTCAGGCACAAATTCTTAAACACATATTGTAGGCTGTTTAGCAACCCACATTATTAAAAGTTCAAGAAATGGATTAAATGGAGCTATTTGTAAGGCAGACTCAGTGGGATCTCTTTTCTTTTCCTATCTTTTATATCCAGATAGAATGTTAAGTGGCAATAGAAGTAGGTAGCTTATGCTGATTATGTTGAATGATCTTAATATAGATCTTAAAGTTGGTACATCAAAATAATATTGCAATATCTGTAGAATTGTTTAGGTATGGACTCCTAAAAAGCTTGGGATCGTGTGAGATATAATATTCTTTAAGATATAAAGCTAGCGGGTTGAATTAATAAATTAATGAATAAAACTCACATCAGAACATTAAAATACAGAACCACTGAAAGTCATTTAAAAGGCAATTTTGAAATATAGATTATCTCCTTCGTGAAAACCAAGGGATTGATACATCCTGCTTGATACTATACTTAATTTAAAGATTTATAAGTGTGCTATTGAAAATCTGCACTCTTGTGTACCAGTTTAGTGTTTTCTGGAGGCTGCATTAATAGCCTTAGTAATTTCAAGCAATTTCAATTTAAAACTTTTTTATTTAAGTTGTTCTTTAGGATTGTTGATAATGTATAAACAGAGACTGCTGCATATCCAGACAGTGCACAAATGATCTGATTAAATGATGTCTTAATTGTTTGATAGCACAGCAAGCAACTCATGTTTTGTTTGCATTGTGGAATTAAAAGGGCCATTGTAATATAAAGAAATGCTCTGAAAAGAACAAAAATGTTTTCCAGCCTTCCACTTCTGGACACACTGTATTAATTTCAAAGAGACGTGTCATTTTTTCTTTGTAATATATTGGCTTTTTACAACACATTCTTTTAAAGTAATCAGGTTGTTATAGGATTTTTAGTTCCTGTTCTTCCCATGAGGAAAATTTGTCTGCAGATATAGACTAGTTGGTACCTGAATTTTTTGGCATGTCTTTTCAATGCTTTCTAAATTTCTGACCCCTCTAACATTTACTATTCTCCTAGAGGCAGAGTGAAGGAAGTAGAACTAGGATTCATGGACACTATTAATAGATCCCATAGACCAGGAGTGTCAAACTCGATTTCATTGAGGGCTGCATCAGGGTTGGTTGTGGTTCACCTCAGGGGTGGCATGGCCAGGCCTATGCCACTTGTGTTGGGAAATGCCTGTGGTGGCCTGGGCAGGGCTGGAGGGATCCATTGTCTCCAGTGGAGGAAAGCGAGAGCAGGCCGAGCACCTAACCCGTGTACACCAGAAAAACCTCGCCATCCCTCTCAGGCCATGCGGAGGGCAAGCGCCCAGTCAGCCCTCGAGCTGACTGAGGGTACTGACTTCCCCAAGGGGGCCTCTGCCTGGGCTTACATCCTCAAAACTACTGCTGTTGTGCTCACTCTCCTTGGCCAGATTGCTCATGGTGTGTGTGGAAGGGCAAAGTTTGTGAGTTAGAGGGAGGCCCACTCCCTCTCCTTGCAAGGAGACCCAGCTTTGTAACCAAAGCACCCTCAGCAATAGGATGGGAGACCACCAGGAGAGGTCAGGACGAGGGGACAAGGGGATGGCAAAAGGGCATCAGGGCTGCTGATGGCTAAGTGCTAAGGCAGAACTCTGCTTTGTCCTGTTTTCCCCACTAGAAATGGCTGTTTGCAACACTCAAGGAGGTGATACTCTCCTAAAAGCTCACAATTCAAGAATACCAATGTTAACTTGGAAACTGTGACAAAACAGAACACAAAATTGCTTTCTCCTTGGAGCCCAAGGCTCAATGGATCCAGGATTGATGCAGAACTGTGTGAACTGGGGTATCCCCCACCAAGTTGCCTCTCCTTCCTTCCTCCCTCTTTCCCTCCCTTCCTAATTCCCTGCCTCCCTCTTCATTTCCATCTCCCTCCCTCCCTCCCTTGATTCTCATTCCCATTTCTTTCCTTCCTCTGTGCTCAGGAAGGAACTAGGGGAAGGGGAGAGATTGGCAGTCCTGGGCGCATGCACAAATAAAATTCAGCAGGCAATTCACACCCACCCACAGCCACTCCGGCTACACTTGGAGCCGACCTGAACTCAGGGCCAAAAACCTCAAGCAAGAAGCGAGTTGCAGCTTCTTCAGGAGCCAAGCAAACTCCTCTGGTCAAAAAGTCTTATTTTGGGGTGGGGAAAGAAACGTGAGGAAGAAGTGGTGGGAGAGAAATCATCACTTGACGGTCGACTCCAAAATCTTACAACCTGCCCACTTTTTGTTTTAAAAACTGGTTTACCAGTTTTAATTACTGGTTTGCTACCAGTTTTCCTCTTCCCCAGCTACGTATTCCAATTTCCTCCCCAACTACATTTTACTCCCCCTTTCCACAAGAGATTTCCTTCCTCTTCCCCAATTTCAATTTCCTCCCCCAGCCTCGCCCCCCCCCCAAATGATTGAACTTGGGATGAAAAACATAAAAAGTTNCCCCCCCCAAATGATTGAACTTGGGATGAAAAACATAAAAAGTTGCCAAGAGACCCAGAAGAAGCTGTGGCAAATTAAAAAAGAAAGAAACAAAAACAAATCCCTGTTTGTTTGCTTACCCCTTCCATCTATGAACCACAAATGAATGGGAGCTGCTCTGTTCTCTGCATATTTCCAGTCTGTGCCACCCCCACCCCACCCCCGCCACCTTGGGAGACTTGCATGGCTTTCTTCCCCAACCCCCTGGAAAAATAAAATAAAACTACATTCTAGCACTCCCCCCCTTCTCTCTGCCAAATTCCAGCAGCAATTAGATTGTACTCATTGCCAGCCATGAATCTCTAGTACCCACTATTCAAAGATCTGGGAATTAAAAACGTACATGCACGTACATGCCAGAACTTGGAAAGAACTTGGAGAAGGAGGAGGAACGACCATCTGAACAGGCACATGGTTAGCCTTAGATCTGACCTGCATGGCCCCCTAGAGCTAGTGAGAGACCACCTTGATGCCTCAGCCCCTGCACCCTGGGCGTGCATACAGGAGGTGGTAAGTACACGTCACTCTGTGGAGTAAGACGGTCCCCAGGGATGCCAGGCCCCATGCATGCTCACTACCTCCTTTACACATGCTCAAGGGACTGGATGGGGGCAGCCCCATGGATCTAAGGCTGGTTGCATTCCAGCCCAGATGGCCACCACCACGTTGTAGATCAGCACCTGGTCGATCTGGGCTGGGCTGAAGTACCACAGGCCTGTCCTTCGTTGTTTCTAGGGCAGCTCCTCAGGCCAGATATAACCACATTGCAGGCCGTATCTGGCCCACAGGTCTTGAGTTTGACACCCCTGCCATAGACAATATGTAAATTGCTTTAACAGTTTCCATTCCACTTTGTTCCCCAACTTTTTCACTCTTAAATCAACAAATGCAAATATATATATATGGAAAAAGAAATATTTATATGGCATTTTAGGAGATTTAATTTATTATATCTGTTCATTAAGAACAGCAGCAACCCCAGAAGGGAAATCAAATGCAAATATGTGTATGTAAAAGTTTGAAACATGTCTTTCTATACGTTTGACATTGAAAATTGTTTCCTTTGTGTTTTTAAATTTGTTGGTCTAACAGCTTTTGACATTTTAGAATAATCCAGCTAGTAATAATCTGACAGTAACCCACACAACTTCAAAGTATATAACTTTTAACAATTGGTATTTATTTACCAGATACGTTATAAAGAAATTACTCTTACAGTATTTTGAACAGATTTATTGCTTTGTTCTTGAGATGTATTTGTGTGCATCTGCCTAGTGTAATAATTTTTTGTACGTTTGCTGTATTGGTTTTTCTGACATGATAACCACTTTTAAAACTGATAGAACTATTAAGGGTTATGTTTATTCACTTTGCTTATTATGTACTTCTTGTCCCTGCATATTTTGTATTCTTATCTGTACTTATTTTATAAATATTGCAGACTATCAAGCAAAATGGATTATCATGTATTGTTAATCTTTTTTTAATTTGTCAAAACTAATGTCAAATTATATAAGGTGATTATATAAGGTTAAGTTTTGCCTGAGTGAACTTTATAGATCCTACCAATAAATACCAATATGAAATATTTCTTTTTCTTACTTTTAAATAAAAAGAAACATATCAATCAGTAACTTAAGTGTAAAATACATGCTGATAATTAATTAGTAGTTAAGGAACAAAGGAAACTTATTTAGAAATTCATAATCTTATCATTGTTTATTATTTATATGTGTTTAATTCCTTAAGTGCCTGCTAATCTCATTGCATCACTTTTTGACAAAATAAATTGCTAATGTTAGGCTTTCTTCCAGACAGGAAATATTATGGACATAGAAAACTATCCTCCTTCAGGGGAGCACTGATTTCGTTGATCCCAAAGGAGGATTCTGAACCCAGATATATTCACAATTATAGACCGATTTCACTATTAAATACCGATTACAAAATATTTGCCTCCATTATAGCTAATA